>PVIJ01000512.1:0-281372 GCA_004024925.1 Scalopus aquaticus | reverse complement strand
TTGCTGCGAATTGCATGTGTTTGTCTTTTTTGAATGCTGAATAGTATTCCATTGTGTATATGTACCACATCTTCTTGATCCAGTCATCTATTTTTGGGCATTTGGGTTGTTTCCATACCTTAGCTATTGTAAACAGTGCTGCAATAAACATGCGGGTGCATGTATCCTTTTGGATTAGTGTTTTTGTGTCTTTTGGGTAGATTCCCAGTAGTGGTATTGCTGGGTCATATGGAAGTTAGAAAACCCAGAAATAAAGCCACATATTTATGGACAACTAATCTTCGACAAAGGAGCAAAGAATATGCAATGGAACAAGACTAGTTTGTTCAATAAACGGTGTTGAGAGAACTGGACTGCTACATGCAAAAAACTGAAGCTAGACTACTACCTCACACCATGCACAAAAAACAGTTCAAAATGGGTAAAAGACCTGGAGATAAGACCTCAAACCATAAAGTTTATAGAAGAAAAAATAGGCAAAACTCTACATGACATACATCTCAGCAAAATCTTTAAAACCACTTCCCCCATAGCGAAGGAAGTAAAAGAAAAGATAAACAGCTGGGACTACAACTTGGCCCTTTTAAAGCCCAACAAGAACCCAACCAAGTCAACAATGTTTATGATTTTTTTTTTTTAACTGAGTGAACCAGACCTTCAATCCTAAAACAGTTGTGGCCTCTATGGGCCCAACTGTAGACTTGACTTTAAACTTCTGTCTTTTTACTCTCATTATGGAAATAATCACTGTTTTATCAAATATGTTTTTCCTCAGAGGACCAATGATCATATTTCTTCTGATCATGAAAATCAGTAACATGAGACAACACATTAACCTCTGTTTTTCTTTAACATTAGTGGTTTGAGGAATCTAAAATCACTGACAGTACTGATGAAATATTTCCTTGTTAAGTCCTACTGCTTTTCAATAAGCAGCACCTAGAATTTCAGGTATAGGAAGAAAACATCTCCTGCCATTTTTAAGGGCACTAACCAGAGATGGGATAAATACCCCTTCACACCTGATCAGTTTATGGAACTATTTATTTTCATGGCTTGCAAACGTCAGGCACATCCTATGGAAGAGCATATCTATTTGCATGAAATTTTATCCCAGCTGGTGCCATAGGTGCATATCCAGTAGGCGGTCCCATAATTCTATGAGGTAGCTGCTTCTGTCCACCAGAGAGCATGGTAAGATCTGAAGTTTCTTAATTTGAAGCAACATGGCATGTTAGCCCATCGTGGCAAGTTAGTATTAAGTACCTGGATGGTGTCACAGAAAATGTATGCTAGGTGCGGAAGAAAACTCTGTATGCACAATCCGTGTTTGAAACAGTATGATACATTACAGCAATTTGCATGATTTGCAGGGGTCTACATTGAGCAATAAGCCTCACCTTGGAGTTTTATGTCAAGCTGAGAATTCAGTGCTAAAGTAGCAGTCAGCCCCAGACAGAGGGAGTCTGGAGGTTGAGTCCATGCACAGCTGTTAGTCCCTGATCCTATGGCAACCACTGGTGCAGCCATTGATGTGAATGTTGTACGTAGGTGGCTCATGTGGTAATTCCAGTTACCTCAGCATGGGGTATCTTGGTGAGAATTCTCTTGGGATGTAAATACTTCATCACAGATCTTTTTTCAATATTTCCTCAATAGGATAGTTGTCAAAACTTTTCCATCACAATTCTCTTATCATACATTCTATCATATATCCTTTCTAATTCCTTAAACAACTGCTGAAAACATAGGTTACTATACAGCAGGCCAACCTTCAAAGACCCCTGGACTCAGGTATAATGCTATCAATATCAGCATGGTAATATGTGATACATACTGGTCTCTAAAATATACTCATTTTAAACAACTGTAGTTTGCTAGGTACATATAACTTCTCACATCAGAATAACAGATCCATAGAACATGTGTTTTCAAGTGATTAGTAAGTTTCTAGATAGAACCCCTGTTTGATATATGTGTGTCAGGTCAAAAAAATACCTGGTGGCCAAGATGAGGATTTCAGGCTGTAATACAAGGAAAATCAATATTAATTTTCAACATAAAAATAGTTATTTGCTGCTTGGATTGCTAGGAACCAATTCTAATGTGAGTGTATGGATATTTTCCCACACCAACAAACAATTCTCAGACACCAGCAGGGTGCCCAAGAATTCAACTCACCTCTGACACCACCCAGAGAGAGCTTCGGCGTCCACTTATGAGCTCAGTCGCCCAAAACTTCCCTGTACTTCAGACACCTGTCATGACCCAGGTTATCTGTATATGTGACCTACTTGCTTAAAAAAAAAAAAATCAAAGGTTCCCATAATCCCTTCCTCACTTTGCATTAATTTGCTAGAACGAATCTCAGAACTTAGGAAATCCATTTACTCACTAGATCACTGATTTGATATAAAGGATAACATTTAAGAACAGCCCGATGAAAGCGATGCATAGGCAAATTTATGGGCTCAAGACATGTAGCTTTCTTGCTCTCTGCAGATGCATGATTCTTTCCCAACCTGCTATGTTCGCTGACTCAGAAGTTCTCTAAAGCACTTCCTACTGGGTCTTTGTGAATATCTCATTTCATGGTCACCGTTGTTTGACTCACCTTCAAACTCTCCCATCTTTGGAGGTCTGGGTATGGGACTTGAAGTTCCATCCCTCTATTCACTTTGGTTTCACTGAAACTATTCCCTAATCCGAGGTGTTTTCTGAAAGTCACTTCATTAACAGGACAAGAGACACCAATACTTAAATAAAATAAATATAAACTTAATAAAAGAAGATTCAGTTCCTTTGTAAATTAATACCACAAATATCACCAAATGTGATACTAAAATATACAACCTGTGAGGTCAAGACTATGCATATCTCACTCAGTAATGTAGGTACTCAGTAAATATTTATTGAACAATAACACATTTTCAAAAGTTAGGGAATTCCAAAGTTTTGGGGGACTGTGAGTCAGGAATTGTGGGTGAAGACCAAATATATATATGAATAAATAATTTCATCATCTGAATAACCAAATGAGCCACCATGTTTCTTTTGCCAAATCATTTTTGTCTAGAACTTTGCTTGTTATCTGTTTGATTCTATCTGGAATTATGTTTATCTTCAAGTGAAGTAAACCCAAAATAACACTGGCATATAGATGATTGTAGATACAAATTTCACTTTCATAAATGATAACCTAGTTTTTTTTTAGAACTGTTTTGCTCATAAGAAAAATTTTAAAAGTAGGAATAATAAATAAAATAAATTTGTCTAGAAGCATTTGAGAATTATGTACTTGTGGGATGCTAATAAAATGAAAGTCAAGAGATAAGAGTTCAATATTTGGTATGACTTTATTGGTTTGGAAGCAGTTACTATTGAGAAAGAACATTAAGGAGTTACAAGTTGCTAGAAGTAAAATTATTTGGCTTAAGGCATCACTATAGAAAAGGGGGCCATATAAATACGCCACACTTTCCTTTGAAGATTCAAAGGTTATGACATAGAATAAATGCAAACTGTAAATAAATAACACTTTCTTAAAATGTGAAACCCAGCTTCAAATAAGCTTGATATCTGTCTGGATTAAGATAACTATCCCTTGCAAAACTGCAAACCAGAGGCAAAAGTTAATCCTTTCAAGTAGAAAATAGTATCACGAATAACTTCAAATTATTAGAAGTTTTCATATACTGGAACTGTCATTAATAAAACTAAGGCAACTAAAATGATTGTGAGGATACAATAATTAAGTGGAAATAAGAATAGAGGAAAATACACAGAAGTTCTAGATCTTAGAATATGTAGACAGGAACTGTATGACAGGAATATGTAGACAGTAACTTTTTTAGTTCATGTTAATATTTAATTGATATGTTCAAGAAGATAAATAATAGCTTGGTGCATTTTAGCAACAAAATGGAAATCATATTAAAACAACAAGACCATCCTAGAGTATAAAAGCTGTAATAAGAAGAACTAGTTGACATAACCAGTTAGATAAAGTAGAAATATCAGCTGGGGCACTGAAATATTTTGACATATGAGTAACTTGAATTCCAAAAGAAGATGAATGGACTGAAACAGTATTTGCTATACTGATGGCTCAGTTTATCTACAACAAATTATTAAGGTCAAACTTTTTAAATTTTTCTGGAAATACAAAGACCCAGGAATAGTTTAGAAAATTTTAGGGAATTAATGGCAAATGGTGAAGGTTGTTATGCTATTTAGCATCAGTTAAACTTATATTAAAGTCACAGTAATTGTTTGACTATAAATTAATATTTTTATATAACAGCAATAGATAAGGTAATACAGTTCACAAATGGATAACTGTCTTGACAAATGAAACAATAGAGAACATTCAAAAACAAGTCAACATATAAAGGTTTATTTATTTATGCATACAAACTGGGGTGTAGGCCAAAGGTGTGGTGTGGTGAGATGATTCCCCAGAGACAAAGTGGGGAGCAGAACAAGCAGATCTACTGAAGTACACTGCTGAGGGGAGCAGTGGGTGAGGCAGGAGAGGTCTGCTGCACGATGTGGGAATGTCCCTGGCCAGTTATCGAACTCATGCTACAGTGGCTCTGGATAGCTTCATAGTGCTGTGCTTAACCCATTGCACCACCATCCATCTGATATTTAAAGATATAATACTTATCACATAACATCTTAACATTTTATGACATCTCACACTTCTTATCTCACATTTCTGCAAGCAATCTCAGATGGACTGTACATTCCCAAGTAAAAGTTAAAGATAATAAAACTGGAATATTACAAAAATATGTAAAGCTGAAAATATGTAAAATATGAAAATATGTTAATGGTAGAAAATACCTATTTTTATCTTATTTCAGGAGATAAGGAAGTATGTTTATGCACCCCATATGGTGCACGTGCTCTCCTCCATTTCCGTTATTTTTTTTGCTCATTCAGGAAGCAGAAGATTTGCTCACATTACTGAATGATCAGTTACATACAGAGATAAAAGTTCTGGTCTTTCCTAGAATTTATTGATGATTTCCATGTCATACATGCCACAGAGTATCCTCCGTCCTCTCCCTTCTCCCTTCTCCTCTCTTCCTCTTGATGCTTTCTTCTCCTCAGGCCAAATGAGATGAAATTTTGAAGACACTGATTTCTAAACTATCAATAAAATGACAAAGTCAGTGGGAAAATTAAGTCAGGATGGCTTTGTCTATATACATGAGGTTGTGTATATGTGTGCATGTACACATATAGATTTATACTGTATATACAGTATGTATGTACACATGCACCTATACACATTTTATACATAGAAATATCTATATAAATATTGTTTAGAAAAAAATGATTAACAATTAATTTAAATATGAAAAGATAATTCATTTGAAGTTTTGATTATCTCATTGTAATTATGAGAAAAGTATAATATGAAATTAAGTCCAAGAAAGAGCAAAGGAAAATTCAGGAATCTCAGTAAGTTGGAAAACCCTCTTATTAAAATTTGTCATCAGATTCAGTACAAAGGCCTGCAATTCCTGGATTTATGTATTCATGGGATTAGGACTTACTTGATTTAGTGTAAATCATATGACAAACCATTTTGAACTTTTTTCTATAATGTTATGACTGGGATCTCACAAGAACCACATACACTGGGGAAGCATTAATTCTCAATGGATGATTGGAAACTTAATTCAATCAATGGCAGTGGCAAAAATTGGAATGCTTACAATGACCCAATTGGAAGTGTGCTATTGCAACTATTCTGTTACAAACATGTTATGTTTGTTTTGTTACAAGCATGAATGGAGCTTTGACTTGAGTTCAAAGAGAGAACAGGAAAACTTCCTGTGGAAAATATTCAGAATAATCATTTTTCTAACTATCCTGTCTTGGTTATATTGTTTCAGTATTATTTGCCTCACTTCCTTGTAAAATCAAGACAACAACTGCCATATGATGTAGATGTGAATATTGAATAAGGAAAATACTTGCAAAAATACATATTGGGTCTTCAATATGTGATATTGCCTTCTCTATTTCCTTGCCTTTCTTCTCAAAGTAGAAATGGCATATTTCATAATGCAGAATTTTTTTTGACACAGTTATAAATATTTATAGTTTTTATTCATTACCATTTCATTACAAAATAATTATTGAGCAACTGCCATACAAACACTTGGGGATGGAATGATGTACAAAATCTACAAGGGATGGTTGTCATGGAGATTACATATGAAATACTTCACCAACATTTTGGTTTATGCTTTTATCTTTATAATTGATATCATTTGGATTTCTTTACTTTTTAACACAGCAACCATATTCCCAAGAAAGCTATAATTAAATGCAAGTGTAGGTTTGTTTATTTTTATATTTTACACCATTGGTGAATTAATATAATCCATTTTTGTCTGTGGTATTGAATACAGACTTAGACTATAAAAAACTATAGACCTAACTGCTAAATTTTAGTCTCTAATTTAAGTTGAATGATATATTAAACATAAAATAGTGAAGTGAAATGCTTTTGAATATGCTCTGGGGTAGATTTTAAAACTGAAGCAATGCTTCTGAGGTTAATTGCATGTTGAACTCATTAAATTGTCTTAATTTCTTATTTTCATATAGAACCCTGATAAATTTGATTACCTAAAGATGTTTGATGCTAGTCAAAATATTCCTAGGCAAAAAAAATACATATAGTAATAATAATACAGCAATACTTGACATTGTTTTCTCTGTAACTTCGTTCAAAAGTTAAAAATGAGTAATTAAACCTGATACAATCTGTTTGCCCTGTATTTGTCCATTTAGATTGGGCTATCCATGCTTAAGCTTGACAGTTTTGGAATGCTTAGGATGAAAGATGAATGCAGACTTAAGCACGCCACCACTCAGCAAAAAAATGGGGGCTCCTAAAATTGTACTTGCGGTCACATTGTGTACGTCTTAATTGTATAGTTGGGGCAGAAAACAAATGAATTGCTCTCTGAAATGAAATTCAAATGCATTGTAAACTATTCAATCTATATTTTAGTGTCCATGAAGTGATATGAATGTTATTTATGCTAATGCTCTTTAATAATAATAATGTGATCAATTTAACTTTTATGTGTCTTCATATCTAGCTTATTGTCATGTAGTCCAGTGGAGATCGGTAAAGAACAGTTGTTTTCTTTTTAAAGATTTATTTATTTTTGCATACAAGCTGGGGTGCAGGCCACCAGTGTGGGGCAGTGAGTGGGTTCACCAGAGACAGAGTGGGGAGCGGAACAGGCAGATCGACCGAAAGACACTGCTGAGAGGAGGAGCGGGCGAAGCAGGAGGGGTCTGCTTCACCATGTGGGAATCTCTCCAGCTGGGCATCGAACTCTCGCTGCAGTCGCCAGTAGCTCCACAACGCTGCGCTCATCCCGTTGCGCCACCAAGGAGGGCCTGTAAAGAACAGTTTTGTGTGGGCACAAATGTCACTCATCTCTGTGACTGTTGGGAAATTTAAACTTTCCTGCTTGTCCACACTCAGCTTTGAGCAATGAGAATTCAGACTCAGCTCCAGAGAACCACATACACCATAGACCCCACCCCCATCTTTTGGTGAGGGTACTCAGTAGCCAGATACATCTTTCTGCACACAAAGACAAAATAACAGAATTGTCATAAAATAATAAAATATTCTTCAATATAAAAATTTGCACCTCTCCTTCCTAAAGGATACTTGAACTCAATTCATGTTCTCTGGATACTTTTGTGCTTCTTGTTATATGTGAAGGATAGGACTGATGATTTTTATAGGAAAACCTGGCAGAGTCTTTTTTATTTTTCCTGATACCTACCAATTTTCTTTTTTTTAATATATATTTTTATTGTTATTTATATCTTTTACATTTTGTATTCCCCTTGGGTAACCCACCACCAATTCACCCGTGATCTATCTCTGTGGTCCCTTGTGTTCTTTTCTACTCCATTTTGTGCCCTTATGCTCCCCCTCCCCCCACCCCCCCAAGTCTCTCTCTCCTATTTGGTTTCCCTATAGTCCTGCTATAAGTGAAACCATTCGATATTTTTCTCTTTCTTTCTGGCTTGGTTTGCTGAGTATGATCCCCTCTAATTCCATCCATGTTGCTGCAAATTGCATGTGTTTATCTTCTTTGAATGCTGAATAGTATTTCATTGTGTATATGTACCACATCTTCTTGATCCAGTCATCTATTTTTGGACAAGTGAAGGGAGTGAAGGACAAGATAAACAGGTGGGATTACATCAAAATAAAAAGTTTCTGTACAGCAAAAGAGACACTGACCAAAACAAATAGACACCCTACCAACTGGGAAAAGATCTTTGCACACAATATTTCCGATAAAGGACTGATGACAAATATTTACAAAGAACTCACACAACTCAACAAAAACAAAGCTAACAATCCAGATACCTACCAATTTTCGATGAACGTGTGTCCTCATCATGATTTTAAATCTTATTTCAAGTCTTAGCCAATACTTTGACTTATGTATGAGTAGTACACTATGCTTGTAGGTATTGTTTTTAGATAGCTTGTAAGTTCTTGTAAATTTCATTTCACACTAAAAATTGATTGTTTTATGCCTGTAGAAGAAAAGAGAAACCAGCATATTTTTCTTACTTTTTAAATAAATAGAATAGGTTAAGAATCTGATCTTCATGGTTAAAGACCTTGCTTGAAGCCCCACAGCTACAATAATAAGTTAGCTAGAAATAGGGTTGGACTTACATGATTTTACTGGCGATAGTTTTCCTTTTATATGCCAGAGTCATCTGCATTAGTTGTTAAGAAGTGATCATCTTTTTAAAGCCAGAGTATCCTAGAACTGAGAAAAATTTTACTGCATTGTCACTATTTTCTTTTCTAAATAAAAGAAAATTAATTATAGCTCTGTTGCCATGCATTCAGGCCTTCACTTACTTACTGATTTTCTTCTCTACCTTCTTTCATCTCCTAAATAGACTGTCAGAACACTATGACCAGGAGTTATTTCAAGGCTAGTCTTGTGGAAAATAAACAATCTGCATTCTAGTTGGAGTATAAGCTGCAGAAACAGAATTTAACAGTAATTCAGTATAATAATAAGTTACCTGGGGGAAATTAGGGGATTCAGTAATGGAATATTGAAACTGTGATTATTATCAGCAGTTATGGTCGGGTCTGTCTCTGCAGTTGAAAAGGAAAAATCAACGGTAAACTTTCCCATATCACTGCAGACAACACACTGACATACCCCTGTATCTCATCACCTTTGAATCTTGACCATTGAGTGCCAGATTTTTTTTTCCTAATTTAAAAATTAGAAGTTCAAAAAGTCATTCAAGGTCTATTCAAGCCATGGTAATAATATAAAATAAATCATGCTTTATTCAATTTGAGTTGACAAGGTTCTGGGTTGTGAATGTTTCATTATGTTGCCTAACATGTTTTTATCGACATTATTGAGATGTAATTGACATAAATCCACTGCATGTATTCACTTGCAACCTGATAAATACATACCTAAAATTGATCAGCATAATCAAGATGGTTATCAGACTAATTGCTCCCTAAATTTCCTTGCATCTGTTTGTAATTTTACCCCCACGCAATCTCTGATCCACTTTCTGTCTCTAGATGTGTGTGTGTTTGTAAAGGCAGTTGTATAATGTATCTGCAATTGTTTAGTATATAATCATTATCCCTGACTTCTTTCAATCACTGATCAATAGCGAAATCAATAAAAATGGTTTTGCTCTTGTCTCTCTATTATGAGATACAGAGTCAATATGAAATGTCAATTTTGATAGCAATTTGGAATTTGGATTGCAAAACTTTAATCTATTGTCTTAGAGCCATAATGATGTATTATATACTAGACTACTACCAAGTATAATTCATAAAAGAACAAAGTGATAGACTCCATCACAATTAAAATTTTCTGGGCCTCCCTGGTGGCACAGTGGGTTAAGTCGCAGCACTTTGAACTATCAGCAGCCACTTCAGCACAAGTTCAATCCCCAGCCAGGAAACTTCCCACATGGGGCAGCAGACCTCACCTGTCTCGCCGGCTGCTCCCCTCAGCAGTGTACTTCACTCGATCTGCTTACTCTGCTCCCCACTCTGTCTCTGGTGAATTCTCTCACCACCCCACACCTCTGGCCTACACCCCAGTTCTTGTATGCATAAATAAATAAATATTTAAAAAAGAAACAATTAAAATTTTCTGCTTTTCAAAGAGTATCATTAAAAGAAAGAAGAGATAAGCCAAAGACTGGGAGAAAGCATTAGCAAGTCACATAACTTACATTAAAAAAAAACTTGTATCCAGAATATATAAAAAGTTGTCACATCTCAACAGTAAGAAAACAAACAACTTAATTTTTAAATGGGCAAAATATTGAAAAGAAACTTCAGCAAAATAAATAATTTAGCTTCAAATGGATAGATGTGCAACATCACAAATCACTAGGAAGACACTAATACCACAACCATATATCACCCCAAATTTATTAAAAAGGCTAAAATTGAAAATACTGAACATCTGTGTGTTGGTAAGGGTGTAGAAGAACAAGAATATAATAATTCTGTTCAGAGTATAAAAGGGTGCCACCATTTTAAGAACACATTCTGCAGGTTACTCTAAAAATTATAGATTTTATTTATCATAGGATCCAGATATTTCACTCTTTGATATGTAATCAGGAGAAAAGAAAGCACACATTAATGTAAAAACTTATTCAGAATTGTACATATCAGCTTAATTTATAACAGATGAAATTGGAAATAACTCAATGCTCCCTCAGTAGGTGAATAGCTAAAAAATTATTGTATATCCATATAGTGGAATAGTACTCAGCAATAAAAGAAATGAATGATTGATACTCAACAGCAATAGTTATTTGTATTATCAGCATAGAAATATTTTTGGTAAGCACACAGGTATGTGTAAGTGCAAATTTGGTGGGAATATTATACTAAGATTTTTGTATTTGGCACTTGATGTAATTCCAGTGTGTCTATGCACAGTGAAAATGTCTACTACATAAAGCATTATTATGTGCTCTAGAACAATATATTAAGGTTTTGCAACCCAAATTCCAAATGGCTATCAAACTGGTATTTCATATTGACTCTGTATCTCATGGATTATCACACTTAATAGATGGATAACAGCAAAATTTTACTGATTTCATTATTCTCCAATAGGAGAAATATAGGGCGGGCGCTGTCCTCTGGATCAGTTTGTTTGGAATCTCCAAAAATGTACACTTAAAAATCTCTACTTCGTACTGAAGATCCCACATAAAAAACTCATAAGCAAAGACAAAGCTTCAATAGATAAGAGGGACAATGGGAAGAACTGCAGTTCTGCTGTATCAAAATTTTGTCACAGAGTCTTTGTTTAGAGGCTCAGCAAACCACACGAGGATTCTGAGCTGTGGTCTGCAGCCATTAAATGAGAATTTGGTGATCTGGATCAGACACAAGACTCAAATCAAAACCATCATGTGAGATGAGTGTGTCTGTATCAGCGTAGAGAGTCACATATAGGCAGTACAGAGTCTGTGAGCAGGCCTCTTATATTCCGGTTTTATTCACCTTCAGTAATGCCTAAAATATTTGATGCAGGCTGTTAGGAACAATTTTGAGCAACTATGTCCCTTTCTTATGTGATACATTTTTAACGTTTTAGTGAAAATATGGTCATAACCCATTTGCGAATCTGCTGTTTCATATTTGCCTTCCCATTAGATAATTAATTTATTGAAATACTGAAATGTATGTATGCGTTCTCCCTTTTAAAAGCTTTTGTGTAGATCTTATTGAGCCCTTCCTTGGAGTGACAGAAGCACCCCAGGAAGCTGTACCTCACAGCAAATGTCCTGTTAGACCAAGCACTTCTCTGACTGCTGGGTTTCTTAACATCCTAAACGACTATGCGGTTTTATGGGTTCTAAGACACAGGCAGCAGAAAGGATTTTCTGTGTCTTCCACTTAAAATTAACTTGCTATCATATTACCTGTATCCTATTCTGCATTCTCTATTTAGTAAAATGTTTGCTTTATTTCTCAAATATTTAATTGGCAAATAGGTTATTATCGGAACTAGTTTTACAGAAAGGAGTTCAGTAATACAGCTTTTTAGAAAAAGGAACTTTTAGTTAATCTGTGCACCAAAGCTAAATATCACACATGCTTTTTGGTGAGATTGTGAATTTGGAGACTCATTTCTCATCTCACCTTAGTGCATTCTGTAACACAACATTGGTAAAACAGTATTCTCAAGTAACACGATGTGGGGGGGTGGGAGAGGGGTCCTCCTTGGTGGTTCAAGTGGTTAAGCGCTGCACTATGGAGCTGTTGGCAGCGGTGATACGAGTTCGACCTCCCCACCAGGGAGAGTCCCACATGGCGCAGCAGACCTCTCCTGCCTCGCCCGCTGCTCCCCTCAGCAGTGTATTTCTGTCGATCTGACTGTTCTGCTCCCCACTCTGTCTCTGGTGAACCCTCTCACCGCCCCATGCCTCTGGCCTGTACCCCAGCTTGTATGCATAAATAAATAAATCTTAAAAAAAAAACACCATAAGGTGGAAGCTAAATTTAGAGAAGGCCATAATGAAATCAAATCAAATAGTAAAATACACATTTACTAAGAGTTTTCCACAGTGGTTTCTGGCTAAGCTAAACAGGAGAAACTAGTATTTTAACTAGTTTGAAAACATTTCATAGGTTTCTATTTCTTTTTTTTTTCTTTCTTTGACATAGGTTTTAGTTCCTTAGAAGAACTCAAAATGAAAAACTTGTCCCTTGTCCTTGTGACTTCCTATTTCTATCCCCACCCATTCACTTTTGTCTAAGTAGTTATCTTTCAGATTAACCATACTTCACTTTTTTTAAAGATTTATTTACTTGTGTACACAAGAACAGGGGTGTAGGCCAGAGGTGCAGGAGTTGAAGGGTTCACCAGAAACAGAGTGAGGAGTAGAACAGGTGGATTGACTGAAATATACTGCTGAGGAAAGCAGTGGGTGAGACAGAAGAGGTCTGCTGTGCCATGTGGGAAGCTTCCTGCTGGGGATAGAAATTGTGCTGCAGTGGCTGCGGACAGCTTTATAATCTGAGACTTAACCCCTTGTGCCACCAAAGAGGCCCAGATTAACCATACTTTATAATGTATAATTATATTGTCTTAAGTCTTACTAATTCCAGAAATTTCAATCTGCTGTTCTGTCTAGGCACAAGGGAAGTTCTCCCACCCCATCCTCTTTATTCCAAGACTGGATAGATAGCCACATTAACATCAGAGAGATGTGTGGGAGAAAAGGTGAAATTTTTGTGAGTTACCTATGAAGAAATTATATGGATTTAAATTCTAAAGATTATGGAGAGGAACCGGGGTACTTATCCTGTATTCTATGGACCTGGGAGTGTCAAGGAGAGGGAAGAGAAGACTTTACATTATAAGAAGGGGATGACCTCCTCCTGACTCTGAACATAAAAATGAGATTCTTAGATCAACAGGACATGCTCATGGATAAATGTGCAACTGGGTAAGAACCTAATTACATTCTTTTAGTTCATAAAAGGTGGGGGTGGGGGTAGAGATTGTTCCTCCTATTAGGGTCAGGACAACCAAAGTTTTGGAGGGGAACATCTCTTCTTCCATTATGGAAGGACAAAGGACTTAGGCAAAGACAGAAACATTTTCTCAACCTGAAGTGATTTCAATGCTCATAGCTCAAACTACTCTGCCTGCCAGAGCGGACATCTTGAGGAGATCACATCTGAAAATCTCGGGGTGGTCTGCCTGCAGCCTTGCTTTCCTTCACCTTCACTCCTTTCAAGTTTAGACTGTCTTCTTTAGAAAGTTCCTTATTTTATGGGTTCTTCTGAAAGTCTTCTGGAAAGAATAAACAATTAGAACAAAGTTGGTAGAGCCGTGTGGCGCCTGTCAAGAAACATTCGCATTTCTCAAATACCACAACTGCTTACTTCAAAGCTTGAGGAGAGTTTTAAAGGCCAAAATGATGAGCTTTGTATTCTGGACAAATTCCCTTTGTGAATTCTATGTCCGTCACAATCAAGCTTGCTAAAACATAAATTTTGTCTAATACAGTTCTGTACATAATAAAGCTGTAGGTCAGTTCTTTCCGTTATGCGAAAAATGGGTTTCCAGAATATGAATTATTTATTCTCAACATAGTAGTGATTTTTCTCATATTTGTTGTTTTCTATGAAAGTAGTTTAAGAAAAACTACACATGCAAATAAAGATTTCCAATTGAATTGAGATAAAATAAAATAAAAAGGAGACACATGCACACATGCATTGAAATATCTTGATAATATGAATGTGATTGTTTAGTTTGAAGGCAAACATGCAAGAACAGATTGACAAATGGGTTATTACCATACTTTCACTAAAGCATAAGAATGTGTCACACAAGCAGTTGACATAGTTGCTTAAAATTATTCTAAACAGCCTGTATCAAATATTTTAGGCATTATTGAAAATGGTTGTCAGTGGAACGCTAAGAGGCCTGTTCATAGGTTCTGTGTTGCCTTATTGTCTGAAGATGTGACTTTTCACATTGACACCAAATTGCTATCCTGTCAACATGTTAAAAGGATGGATCATTTTATCTCCTGAGTGATGAAGTTTCACATCCACAAAGCACAGGCCGTCAGTCCTTTGAGGTGATTATGATGCCTCAAACCTGACAACTTGCCCTGACAGCTTTCACATACCTGAAATCAAATTGTTCCTGCTTCTATTAGAAGAAGGCAGGTGTAGGGCCTCCCTGGTGGCGCAGCAGTTAAGCGCTGCGCTGTGGAGCTGTCAGCAGCGGCGACGCGAGTTCGATGCCCAGCCAGGGAGATTCCCACATGGTGCGGCAGACCTCTCCTGCCTCGCCCACTGCTCCCCTCAACAGTGAATTTCTGACCTACCTGTTCTGCTCCCCGCACTGTCTCTGGTGAACCCTCTCGCCACTCCACACCTTTGGCCTGTACCCCAGCTTGTATGCATAAATAAATAAATCTTTAAAAAAAAAAAGGAGGCAGGTGTGTAAAAACTAGAGGAAGAAGAGGGTAAATGGAAAAGAAAATGATCTTCATGTTCAGAGTAATTATAAAAAGTTATTTCCAGGGGAACTGTGGCTATTGATCCTGCCTCCCCTTATGATATACACAGACCAGACAGAAAGGACCCATATGGGTTCAAGGTTTGCCAGGAAAAGGAAATTCAGGATAAGCAGATGGCAGTACCCTTACCATATGGCTACTAGGAATATGCCATGTAATGGCACTTTGCCATAAGATAAAGCTGGAAATATTTTCATGCTACTATTTTAAACAGCAGAAAGAAGGAATACAAGGTTTGTTGACACAAACAATCATTAGAAAAATGTGACAAGTGTACTCTGTTTTGTGTATTTCCACAAACTGATTCTTTGACCTATAAAATAAATTAAAGGATTATACTTATGAGGTTTCCTCTGTTTTGGAAACAACACTCTATGGACAATACTCATATTTTTAAAATTTTGAACCCAAAATTCCCACTTACTGAGGATATTCAATATATTTGAGAGATTTGTATTGTGACTCTTAAGACATCTGCAGTATTTAGAATAATAAATAACAAGCTAGATATCACTATCAAGATTACCAGTTCTCATGTTAGCCTGGTATAAAATGACAATTTTTATTAAGTTTTTTTTCTAGTTTTTTTTTGAGATAAAGCATTATATTCATTTAAGTTTCCAACATAATGATTCGACATATGTATATATTATTAAATGATTATTACTGAAGCCAGCTGATGTCTCCAAGTATTGGTTTCCTTCTCTGGTAAATATTTATCTGTGATGTTTTTGAAAAGAGATAACAAAACATGCTATGAAGCACAAAGAGAAATTTGGAGGTCACAGAGAAAGTGACCCACATTCACCCCTCACTATTCTTTCTTAAATGCTGAAAAAAGGGGACTCTCAGTTTCACCAAAGGAAAGAGGAAGACACCAAATACCTCAGTCATCAGACCGTCTAGCAGTAAGTGAGATAATGCCAGAAGACTGGATTGTGAGACGAAGGAAATGAGCAGCAGGAATCTGCAGACAGCATCTGTATTTCAGGACTAGGAGTGACTCAAGATGAGGTTGTGGGTCAACTACCCAAAATCTGGAAATATTTTTTTCAGGCAGAAAATACCTGGTCCGGTTTGGGCAGAATGTTCTTTGAATGTCTTTCTTCAGCACAGAGATGGATTCCGGACTGCCCTGCCTTCTGGAACCACTTGTAGCAGATGGGTTAAATGTTTCCCAGCTGTGACTTTCCTAGAAAATAAGGTATAGCCCAACTTCTGTGAGATCCTAAGCAGCCCCAGAGACCCATTTAAAACAGCAGGTGTAGGGGTCTCCCTGGTGGCGCAGAGCTTAAAGTCTCAGCGCTATCAAGCTATCCCCAGCCACTGCAGCATGAGTTCGATCTCCAGCCAGAGAGTTTCCCACATGGCGCAGCAGACCTCTCCTGTCTCCCCGCTGCTCCCCTCAGCAGTGTATTTCAGTAGATCTGCCTATTCTGCTCCCCTCTGTCTCTGGTGAATCCTCTCATCACCCCTCACCTCTGGCCTAGCCTCTAGTTCTTGTATGCATAAATAAATAACAATAAGTCTTTAAAAAATTAAAAAGTTAAAAAAAATTAACCCAATTTGCCCTCAGACTTAAGGCATGACCAATTCAATGCATATTGATGACACCAAGTTGTCTGGATAAAGATTTGGGTGAGTGTCTACAGAAAATTCTCCTGCTACTAACCTATTCTCCTATGTCACTTGTAGTTCAATCTTCTACTATGACATCATAATTTTTTTTTTTATTTATACATACAAGCTGGGGTACAGGCCAGAGGCGTGGGGCGGCGAGAGGGTTCACCAGAGACAGAGTGGGTAGCAGAACAGGCAGATCAGAAATACACTGCTGAGGGGAGCAGCGGGCAAGGCAGGAGAGGTCTGCTGCGCCATGTGTGATCCTCCCTGGCTGGGCGTCGAACTCGCGTCGCCACTGCCGAGAGCTCCACAGCGCAGCGCTTAACCGCTGCGCCACCAGGGAGGCCCGACATCATAATTTTTATTGTTTTATTCTTTTTCCATTTAATCATTATGAATATTTTAAAAAAGTTTTCTTTATGGCACTGAATTTATTGTGATGATCATTTCACAATATATACATTTATCAAACCATTATTTTGGACACCTATAATGAACACAAGTGTCAATTATAATTATATGTCTGTTATAATTGTATGTGTATTATAATTATAGATCAACTGTATTTCCATAAAATTAGAAAACATTAAATTAAAAATTGTCATCTTATACCAGGTGAATGTGAAAAGGTAATGTTGACAGTGATACTTAGTAGTTTATATTTATTATTGTGAACACTAGAAATAAGTTATAGTTATAATATAAATCTCCAAAGCAATACAGTAGATCATTGAATTCTTTGTAATATCTTTTTCCCAGGTGTTTCTCATTAAATCCTTCAATCAATCCTATGAGGGGAGTTATTTTATCCCGTAGGCCCCGGAACACATAAACCCAGTTATGTGATTCATACACAAAATATATTTAAGTGCTTAGAAGATTTGATCAAATAATCAGTAAGTGATGAAAGTGGGAGAAATATCAAAGCATCTAATGAGAACGCACAGTCCTGCCATAACACTGGTGAAGACCAAGGGTAACTTGCATAATTTTTACGAATTTGCGTTAAGTAAGCAGGTGTAGGAAAATTTTCTACATTATTCCAGATTTCCTTAAAAAGTCATAGATAGGCAATTACACAAATCATGTTTAAACTTTAACTCTTTCTTCTTAATAGTCTTTCCAAGTATCTGAACACACAGATAGTAAATTTCACTTAATAACCTTTGTTTGTGGAAATACATAAATGGCTGATAGAAAAGATAGTTAATTGTGAATGGCCAGGGAAGTCAAGAATAACTCCTCACAGAGAAATGAATAAATGAATGAACTAATGACCAAGATGTAACCTGGAAATCCCCAGTTACCTTTCTGTTGTTGTGACTGGAGCCCATAATATATGAGAAACATAGTGTATAATATGCACTCTCTGACCACAGAAAGAAACTTTGTTCTTTTTTAAAGGAAATTATAGCGATTTGTTGTGTTAGATTATTGGTAGTGTTACAGGGCAGAGAGTGGGGCACCCCAGAACACAAACCTGCCCACTCTAAATAGGTTTTGTCGGGCCTCCCTGGTGGCGCAGCGGTTGAGCGCTGCGCTGTGGAGCTGTCGGCAGCTCGAAATGCGAGTTCGACACCCAGCCGGGGAGAATCCCACATAGTGAGGCAGACCTCTCCTGCCTCGCCTGCTGCTCCCCTCAGCAGTGTATTTCTGATCTGCCTGTTCTGCTCCCCGCTCTGTCTCTGGTGAACCCTCTCGCCGCCCCACGCCTCTGGCCCATACCCCAGCTTGTATGTATAAATAAATAAATCTTTAAAAAAATAAATAGGTTTTGTCATCTGCCATATCAAGACAAAATATATAAGACCCTTAATAGAAAGGAACTTTAATACAATTAGTGTGTGACAAAGAAAAGGGCAAGAATAAAGTTTCCAAATCAAGCACCCAAAGTTACACATCCCTTCATGGGTAAATGTCCAGCAAAACAGGGTGGGTCCAAGGCAGGGCCACTGAGGCCTGAAAGCCTGCCCCAAGTCTAAGGCATCTCCTGGTAGGGACCCATAGAAAAGGGGCAGAAGAGGCCCAACACATCTGGGGCAAAAGGAGCAAAATCAAGATAAAAGCTGCCATTGTGAACTTCCCCACGGGTCTCTCACCTGTATCTGTGTCACCCAGTCCAGGACCCAGAAGGGAGTGTAGCTTCTTCGCCTGTCTCTGCTCCATGTACCTCGTCCAGGTCTCCTTCTGGCTCTCCATTCTTCTCCCTTCCTTCTCCAGTCTCCCCTCCAGCTTCTCCTCCCTGCTCAGCTAGCTCCACCTCTCCCTGGTTGGGACAGAGAACTCAAAACCTCCGCTTTCCTGGGGACAGCCTGTTACAATAGTACTTTGTTGAGTTTGAAAGTTGTCCCAGTAGGAATGTGAAGGACATCGTCAGCCACACAGCAGCTGAGTGACCTATGATTCAACAACTACCAGACTTTTATTAGTAGAATGAGACTAAGAGCATCTGCTTCCCCTCGGACTTGGCTTTTGCATAAATCAAATAAAATCTCCTACATGAAAAATTTTTGAAAATGTTAATGTGATTTGTTTTGATATGTAGATTGTTTTTAGCTGCCTCCTTGGTGATGCATAGGAAACACAGAAACTAAAACTAGTTAATTGGGGTTATCATTTTCAAACCAGGAAAACCAGAAATTCTTCTTTTAGTCCCAAAAGGCAGTTACAGGAAAGTTGCCCTAGGGTGAATACGTTGATGGGGGCAGCTAGGAGAAGCTGGCCAGAATATGATCACTGGTCAGATTAGCAGCAAAGACAAGGTGGTGTTCTCTGTAGTTGAGAAACATATATGCATTTTTAAGTATAAAGGACTGAAATGCATGAAAGTAAAATACTTTTAGAAGAAGGCTAAGTAAATTTTGTGGGAGTCTATATTTTTATTAAGTTGTTCTATCAATTAACACCCTAAATTTGGGGTTTAATTGAAGTTAGCCATTAATTAACATGGTGCTATTATAATAGCCAAAAACCCCTAATCTCCGTAAATTAAGATAATAAAATGCTTTTGCTCAGGTAAAGTTCAAAAGGTACAGGAGGCAGTTTCTTTTAACATGTGCATGGGGAGGCCTAAACTGGTAAGGATCCCCTTCTAGCCAGTGCCTGTGTCAATAGCAGGCAAATTGATCTAGTTGCTCTTTTTTGCCTTCCCTTCCCCTCCAACCTCATCCTGACAGCCTCTATAGCCTCGACCTCCCGGCCTTCCACCCCCCCCCCCGCCCAAGGTTGCATCACCAACATTTGATATTGTACTGATGCAAAAAGCCCTCTGGAGTGTGAGTATGATGTTCAAGTCTTTGATCATGGAGACTTAGACTGAGAAACCAAAAAAGCACAGGGCATAAGCATATGTAAAAACAGATACCTGGGCCTAGAGGAGGGATGTAAAGGGGAGATTCTCACAGGGTTAAGAGGCTCAGTTGCTTCCTTCCTGCTGCTCTGCGTCTGAGTCCAGTCCCCTGGTTCAGCATTAAATACATATTATAAATACTAAAGGCTCCAAAATTCTCTTTTTGTCTTCCCAAATCCACAGTGTACCCGTGGTCTGGGATGGGACGGTTGCACAACATATATGTAGTATAAAATATTTAATGCATATAAGTATAATACATTTACGTAAGAACACTAATTTTCACATGTAAGTATGGATGTATGTATGCTTGTATGTATGTGTGTGTGTATGTATTTTGTCTGTCTCTGCAAAGATGCTCTACTCAGCTAAAGTGGGTCATTAGAGTTGTTTTAAAACAAAGAACAACTGGGTTTCTAAGTCCAAGGATGTATGTTAGGAGTAGATATTGGTCTCTGAAGTCTTCAATTCTGTGGGAGAAAATTTTGTGAAATTTAAAGATCGTCCTGGAGACTGTGGTCTTTTGGGCATTTATAATAACTAAATCCTCTAGACCTGTGAATAATTAAGCAGTTCCAGATGACTTAGGTTTTCTCTTACCTCTACCAGCAAGCATCCCATAATTTTTAAAAAAGATTAGTTTAGTTGAAAATGAAGGCAGGAAGTTTCAAAAAATGACATTTGCCCACAATTTAAACAAAATCTTGTCCTGACATCTCATGGTGTCCTCTTTTAAACTCTGTGTGTGCTCTGCCATACAGCTCATCACTTTGCAAAGACAGTGTTAGATTTCGAAATGTTGATGACAGAGATTCTGCTCAGAGTTTCAAATATATGCTGTAAAGTCTGCCATCAAAATGACATCAAAAGACAAACATCACTTATTCATTTCATAGCAAATACAGGAAAGTTAGTGAATTTTTAAAAATAAGCACAAGTTTTAATCAGAAAATTAGAATATCTTTAGAAAGCTAAAAGTGCAGTGGGATTTCAATGTTTTCCTTTGTCTATAGATTCTTTGCCTGTTTTTTCTTTCTGTATCAAATATGTGATATTTAGCCCTTAACAAAATTTTAAGAAATTCGGTTACACAATTTTCTATGATTCCAAATACAATTGAAGATTCGAACATTAGAGGGTGACAAGCTGGATCATATATAATCTTCTGTTTGACAATTTGGCACAAAAACATTTCTCCCTTTCAATCTTGTCACTCTTATTCTGTTCAGATTTGTCATGTACAGTCTGAGTTGTTGGTTGAGTATGTGAGAACATTTGACTTCCTTCTATTCCAGAATCTCAAAGTCATGTACACTAAATATCTCACGAAAAATACAATAACCTCAGGTTAAACAGAGCCACAGCATGAATAAGTAATCAGTTTATAATCAACAAAAATATATGTTCTTGATTTTTTCATCATTATCGTTATCCGCATCACAATAGTGGCAATGAAAGTAGAACCAGAAATAACCTATGTTCCTCTGCTTTGACAACTGAACGTCTCCAACATGAATATCAAGTCCTGAAACAACCTTATATGAAAACTATTCATTTTCACTTTTTTCATACCTGGCCACATTGCCAACAGAGTATATTCAGCAAGAATCGCTGCCCAGCCAAAAGCTGTCACCTATCATGCAACTCATCTCCCTTATTCATGTAACTCACTACCCTCCAGTCCAGATCTTATTATAGTGCCACTGCTCTCAAATCATGGACAAAGCAGTGGCACCCCCTAGAAACTTTCTAGAAGTACAAATTCTCAAACCCTACCTTAGACCAACGGAATGAGAACTTCTGAGGTGAGGCCCAGATGTTCAAGTTCCATTACTGTGTTTTTGGTGAACTTAAGACAACAGCCATTTATTAGCTCAAAGATCTGAAGGTCAAAGTCCATCATGGCATAACTGGGTGTTCTGCTCAGATTATACAGGCTGAAATCTGGTGTTGCCTGGAGTGAGTTCATTTTTTGTTTTTAGATTCATTTTTATTTATCTGTACATATAAGAACTGGGGTGTAGCCAGAGGTGTGGCGGGGAGAAGATTCACCAGAGGCAGAGTGGGGAGCAGAACAGGTAGATCGACTGAAATACACTGCTGAGGGGAGCAGTGTGCGAGACAGAAGAGGTCTGCTATGCCATGTGGGATCGGCTCCCTGGCTGGGAATCGAACTCATGCCACAGTGGTTGGAAATAATTTGATAATTTGATAGCACTGAGACGTTAACCCCTTGTGCTACCAGGGAGGCCCTGGACTGAGTTCTTCACTGGAAGTTCTAGAGAGAGATCTTCTTCCAAGCTCATTCTGGTTGCTAATTCAATTCCTTATAGATACAGGACTGGGGTCTCATGTCATTTCCGGTTGTCAGTCAAGCCTGTTGCAGTGATTGTCTTGGGGTCCTTTCCACCTTTCCATCAGAATGAGGCACCAAATCCGTCTAGTGCTTCTGGTAACTTCAGTGCTCACTTACTTCTGCACTAATCCCTTCACCATAGCAATTAATGAACATTTGATTAAACAAGTGGGAGAAGGCATGCGTAGATCCTGAGCCAGGATTCTTAGGACATCATAGAATTCTGCCATCCACTCAGCAATTCATGTTTGAGCAAGCTTTTCAGGTGATTCCAAAGCCTGTTGATACGTCCAGAGATCTGGCACTTGGTCTTCCACTTAATATGAAGAACAGTTCCAGTTTCCCTAGAAATTCTTTAATTCCCAAACTGAAAGTCTTCTGGGCAGAAAAATCTCTTAGCTCAGGGCAAACCCAATAGTAATGACTCTAGCTCTATATGTTTAATCCCTCATTCACCCCTATAGTTACTCCTCACCCCACTTCTTTAACAACTTGATGAGGGGCTTTTCCTCAGTGGCTTATGGGTTTGTATCCATGTATTGTCGACCCTGGAAATATTGCACCTAACTGATCATAACTTAATTTTCTTGAGTTAACATTGGATAGAGTTGAAAATACAATGAGTATTATCCTTGAAAAACAAATTCACTTCTACAACCTTCTAAATTTTAGAAATTTATTTAAAATATAACTAATATTCCAAAGTAAATGAGTAAAAAAATGAATGAAGCATGTTTAAACTAGAATCACTCAATTGCTAAAGAAGTCCTAATAACCCATTAAATATCAGCTTTTTAAGTCTGTTTTAAAGTATTTTTTTATAATTGCTTGCTCTACTTTCATGTGAATTAAATTTAATGAATAAGCTGAAACTTTATTTTTTATTTTTTAAAAAAAATATTTATGCCTACAAACTGAGGTACAGGCCAGAGGTGTGGGGTGGCGAGAGGGTTCACCAGATACAGAGTGGAGAGAACAGCAGGCAGATTGATGGAAATACACTGCTGAGGGGAGCAGCGGGCGAGGCAGGAGAGGTCTGTGTGCCATGTGGGAATCTCCCCAGCAGAGCATCGAGCTCGCTTTGCCACTGCCCACAGCTCCATAGTGCAGCACTTAACTGCTGTGCCAACAGGGAGGCCCCTGTCTTAAAGTATTGAAGAAATTGTGGTAGTTGCCTGAGATTCAACTGATGAAAGTTTTATAAGTTGGATGTCAGGAGTAAGAGAAATTTGTCGTATGTAAGACCTGTACTTAAATTATTTTGTCTAGATCTTATCACTTTTTTTTTTTTGCTTTATTTTCATTTTCTTAAAGAATTTGCTTAGCCATGGCTAACTCCACTGGCAAGGGAAGCATCACTTCACATATCCAGAAGATAAGAAGATAAGATATCATTACCATTGTGTGTATGCCTGTGTGTGTGTGTGTGTGTGTGTGTGTGTGTGTGTGTGTGTGTGTGTGTAAGAGAAAGATGGGGAGAGAATGAGAGAGATGAGATAAAAGATATGTATGTTTGTAGAAGAGAGAAAATAACTTTTTCTCAGATAACCTGAAATTATCTGACACTCCAATTCTTATATATTATCAGAACAAAAAATAAAGGAAAAGTATTGGGGAAATAGATTTCTATTACCCCAATACACATAATCAATAAACCATCCAAATTGTTCAGATGTGATTGTCAGATTTTATATGACCAAGCCTAGACAATATTAACTAATGGCCAAAATTATTAAAACCAGTATATATTCATTAGTTACAACATAAGCAAAACACTTTAATCATTTATTACTTTGGAAAATAAATGGATAAATATGCAACCTATTGAAAATAACTAGATTTTTTTAAATCTCCTTTTTTGATCTCAGTTCATGATTACAGTGGTTGAGATATCACAAACTCTATTTGATTTTCAGCTAACTATGTTAAAACACATTATATCATTCTTCCTTTTCTCAACTGTAGTTCATGGTCTATGGAAAGACTAAAAATGGTGAAACTAAAGGAAGAATTGGCATTCACAATCATCAGAAGTGTTTAGAGTGTATTAGAGCTGTCATAGGTCTATAATCCTTTTATTTAAAAAAAATGAGAATCTGTATGGGTCATATTAAAAGGAATGATTTTAGTGGTAAATGTGAGAGATGAAATCTAGATCCCTCTGTTGAATAGGCATGAAGCTTGGAAAGGGAAGTCAGTTCAATTTGACTATGCAAATATTAAAGGATTTTTTTTCTCTGATTTAGGAGTCTAATGCCAGGTCGCTTTTTCAGTGAGAAAAAAAAAAAAAAAACACCAAATCTCCGTATTTCTATTGAATTCCAGGAGAACCTTTAACACGTTTTTGTTAGTACATTAACTACATTAACATCAATATTACCTATATATAGCATGCCTGTTATTTTTAACATGGCCATTGAAACCAAAGCATTTTGTAGAATGGTAAATATCATTATAGACAGTCATAGATTTTCCTCATAATAGTGACACTAAACAGAAAAGTAGACAATACACTAATCTATAAATTTCCTACATTTTATAGATCATTTAATAGAATAAACATGGTTACGAAAGTGTGCATAGGTATGAGTATGTGTATCTTCATTTCTATTCATCCATCCATCCATCCGTCCACCCACCCACCCACCCACCCATCCATCCATGTCTCCTCATACATTTTTCCACCCAATAGTATTTTTTGTTGCTATTTTTGTCTTCGGCTGATGTGCTTTTCAAAATATTTTGTGTGCTGACAGAACTAAACATGTAATCTGAAACGCACAAGAAAACATGTACTATTTTCTGTTTGGATAAATGTCACCAAGTAGCACATGAATCTTACTTCACCATTGAAAAAGCAGTGTAGCTGATTTGGGTATTACGAATGTCATGACATCAAGAAAAATATTTGTATTATCAGCCTGGTTTCCTAATATGGTATTATCCTTGGGACCTACTTTTGTTTGATAGGATTTATAGAACAAAAAGAAGGGAAGTTCAAAAAGATCTCACTAGGTGGAAAAAAGAAAGAAGGAAGTTTGAAGGGATTCTCTGTGAAGGAGGTAAAACAAACAAACAACAAACTAGGGTTTCCTCAGCATAGCATCTCCAGGCTTCTGAAAATGGCTGTTCACACCCCAAAGCTCCTGGGGAACATACCAAATATGAAGAAATCAGAGAAAGAAATGTGTGTAGTATTATCTGATGCTTTTTCCAAAATAGATAAAAGGAGAGCCAGGTAAGATGTGGAAGTGAGCTCATGCAAGAATTTAAAGACTTGAAACTTGTAGCGGTCTGCAATCTATTAAATCCATATTACTCTGACCAAATTCAGGATTTTGCAGGAAGTTATCAGCAGTAGCTTTTTCTTCCCCAATCTGTGTATAATACTAGAGGAATCACATCAGCTCTGAATAATGCACTGAAAGGAATTTAATGTGACCAACAAAAGTCCTGGCTATTTTGTTCTTGAAGTTGCTCAGTTTCTTTTTTCTGCCTTAAAAAATAAATCAGAAATTCACAACAGTTGCAATTGGCTTGAAAATGTATGAATTAGGCACAACATAGCCAACCCTTCTTAAAATGCTCTCAGTGTGTTCTAGAACTTTCACAATTTCTTTTAAAAGCATAGAAAACTCCCAAAATGATGACCCATAATGAATCATATTCTTCAGAAGTGACCTTTTAAAACATGATTTCCCAAGGACTTAAAGGTGACCATATATGATTTAGTATGTCATGTCTCTGTTCTCATCAACTCTTCACTAGTTTTGACTAAGTATATGGTAAATTCTTATTATTAATAAATCATTTTTGATCAGAAGACTCTGAGACTAGACGTTCTTTAAAATTAAAATAGTGTATAATTTAACATTTAAGAACTGATATTGTATCATAAAATGTATTTGTAGCAATGTGTAATGATGTTGATATTTTTCAGCCCATCTTTTGTCAAAGGATGCCTTCTGCTCTCTTGGGTATATATTTAGGTTTTTAGAGAGACATAGACTATTTAACCTTGAATACAGAAATTTACTTGCAAGGAAGACTAATAATCACACCAATAAATTGTTACTACCATTACAAATTACATTAGCCAATCTTAATAATGTTTATGTCTCTTCAAGCTGAGATGCATCAGATTTCTTGAATGCTTTTAGATACAGGCAATATATAAATCATGAATATTTAATGAGAGGAATTATAGGTATAGCGTGTCTTGTGATCCCTCCTGTAGTCCATTACTGTGTTTAGGATACATACTTATCACCGGCAATCAGTCAGAGAAAGGAATGCAAAGGTGCAATACAAACATTTTATGTTTCATCCATTTCCCCCACATAATAGAATGAAATTACTTGTTTTGAACTATTGGCTTTAAACTTCCTCTTATAGTCTCTGAACCTTGCATACCTGCAGAGGATGGAGAGAACAAGCAAGGTAGAGTAAAAAATAACATGTTCCAATCATTTGCCTCCTGAAAATAGGGTCAGGGAACCAAGTAAGATGATTATGTATTGCTTTTGTTTATTTCACTAAATGACTATTACTCTTCACGTGGTGATGGTATGATGACTACTGAAATCTATGGAAACAGATAAGGAATTCAAAGGACAATCAAAACTATTATTCCCATTTTATTCTTATAACAATTTCCCAACATAAATAGCAAGAGCAGCTGTTTTTGGTCGTCTCTCATTATCCTTTACCTTTCTCTTACTTTTAGCTGTATTTTTTTCGAAGAAAAATCAAAACAAAACCCCACTTCTTTGGATATTATTCCATAGATTGGGGTAGTTGGCCATTGGGATTACTTTTGTATATACCCTTTTAAAAGTCATAATTTGCAAATTGTTTTGTTATAATTCTGTACTTTGTAAAAAGCTCAGTATTTAACTAATGATGGTCCTTATCGTCCAATTACTTAACTGACATCTGTTTCTCTGTTTTATATATATACTTGCACCCAGGAGTTACATAGAATGAGTCCCTGGTAGGAACCATTTTTAGACATTGTCCTTCCAAAGACATTACCCTAAGAAGACTATTCAGTTGAAAGCCCCACATTTCTAGATTAAGTGATCTTCTATGAGACTGATTCAAAGAAAAAAAATCAAAATTGGTTCCAGAAATACAGTATTAAGATTGCATATTTGCATCTGAAAATATTTGGAACATTTGAAATATTATAGTACACAATAAAGCTATCTTAAGTAAGGGAGTGATTTTTCCCCCTTTTTTTTGGTAAGGAAGATAATAGCAGAAATCATGTCATTTAGGAATTGGAATAAGAATAGATAGATCACATGGAGACTTATTCTTGAAAGGCAAGAATCTCCATCAGTGCTATAGGGTATTGCCTCATAGAATCTTTTAAACTGTTTAGTGCGTTTTTCTCTTTCTACATCATAACACTATCTGATTTCAGCTCTAATCAGTCATGCGGGCCCATCAGTTATAGCCAGGTGAATTAATTAACTTTTCAAAGATGTACTCCCCAGGCCAATCTTTTCTGAGGGGCTATGAGTGAAGGTAGGTTGTCTTGGAAGACATAGCAAGGTATTCATAGTGTTACCTAACATAAAGTGCTGAAAAATCCTCATTTATCTTCAAAACCATACAAACAATTTTAAATAGTTCTTAAAATACATTCAATGGATATATTCAGAGTAAATTGACACTTTTTTTAATTTCAGAGTTGATTTTTTCATACTGAATACTTTTTTAAACAAAAATATTATTTACCTTTCGTAGACAAAAAACTCAGCATTAATGAGTACACAGAATTAATTTTCACAAAATTTAAAAGCAGAGTTATTGGTTTTAAAATTTAAGGATGATTTTTTTTTTAATTCACTAGAAATAATACACAAAGCTTTATTTACTCATATACTGGAATATTTTCACCCAGTAATTGTATACCAGAATTTGGAAATTGATATTCACATCACAAGGGGAAAATGTTGAACCTTAAATCACATTCTTTCTTCAGGTGACATCTGAAAACATTGAATGATGGCATAATTTTCCTATCAGGGTTTCTTCAGTCTTAGGACTGACTTTTTCTTCTTGGTTTAAATGACACAATTACAGCAAGGACAAATTTAGTGTTTTGCTCTTTTGGTAACATGTTCGCTAAATAAGAACATCTGTTTTACAGTCACTTCCTGTTTATAGGGTAAGCTATTGTAGTTAAATTTCAAAATGTCAAACTCAATCAAAAATACTGATCTGTTTCAGTGTGCAAGGGAAATGGCTGATGTGTAGAAGGAGTCAATATAATCTAGTGGCAAGACGGTGCTGCTGGGAATAGGGAGGACTGTTTTCTATTCCCAGCTCTCTCATGAATTATTGGTCTTGTCTACAAAAGGATAAGAAGTTATTCCAAGGACAAACAGGCTAATGTACAGAGGGATGAACCTGGTGTATGAATGGGAGAATCTGATGGCTCTGACAAAGTATTTATGTGCCCCATTAAGGTGGTATAAGGTGCATACTTCTGAACACCGCCAATTTCCTGTTGTGCATTTCAGTGTCAAGGACATTAGTCTAAACACAACAGGGGGTGATTAGGTAGAACAGAACAGACCCTTAAAAATTAAAAGTATGTTTAACAAAGAAGTATTTCAGTGGATTGTGACTGGCAAGTGTCAAGGTTGAGGTTGTCCAGGTTCAACTGGGTTAAGGGATGCGGAGGAGAATAATAACACGGATGGGGTTATTGAAAAAAAATAAAGTCTGATATCTCTGTTTTCATAAAGACTGTGAAATGCCTCTTCCAATGCCTCTTCCAATTTCAGCAGGTGATACCTAAAACCTTAAGAGTCTGTGGACTTTTTCTAATATATTTGTTCATAATGAATGCTTCCAGAAGTTACTTGCCAGTTAGAGTGGGCCAATTCAATCATCTGTGTTTTTGCTACTTGTTGGCATGATTCTAGATGACCGGAAGTGTCACTTGACCTGGTCTGAACTCATTGTACTGTGGGATGTGTGGTTAGAACATAACAGAGATGTTATGGTCGACATGCTGCAGGGAAGCCTTGCTTGACCAGCGGTTGTGAACTCTAATACCATGGACAGTGGGAGCAAAATTTGCATTAAAAGATTACGTAGATGTATAACGAAAATCTCTTTATTTCTAATATTTCAAATAAGAGAGAGTTAGGGTAGCACGGGAAAACAAAAACAAATAAAAATGAGGCAACAACAAAGCCATAGGGGACAAAAACCAGAAATGGCAAAAAGCTTTTCTCAACTTAATTGAGATATTGGAAAATGAGCAAAGAATACTACCGTGTCTGTTAGTTTTTCTTCTTCCTATCCCAGTACTATTGGGGGTAGTCAAGAGATTTCCTGTTAACATTGAAGTTGATCTAAAGGACTAAACATAAATGTCTCGGAAGAATATTTGATGGAAAATCAGGTATCCTTGTTTCTGACCCTATCTGTTCTCTGTCCAGAACCTCAAATTTTGCAAGTCCTGTCCCTTTGGTCCATGGTACTCTCCTCTATTTAACCCTTTACTAGATGTGGGGTGATTTTCCCTTGTGTTCTTCACAAGATGTGGGCATCTTCTGCCAGTTTCTGTCCAGGGAACCAGTTCTTCCCTCCCTGAACAGCAGGTGCTATAAATGAAGTTTTAGACCCCAAATGCTATAGCTCTCCCTCTGTCTGCAATACCTCTGTTGTATCGTACCCCCTTTCCCTGCCCACTGTATCCTTACAGGCGGGTGATGCAGATTTTCCCCAATAAATTATATTGTAATTATGTTTGATTAGCCAGCACTATAAGTGAAGCCTTTACAATTGGCACACTGAGATCCAAACCACACAGGACCCCATCCCCTTTATACTTCGAGAACCCTGCCTTGGCACAGAGGGGATGGAGTCCTACTGTTTCCAAACCAATAAGAACATTCTTTTATATAACCACAGTGTTTTATCAAAAACAGAAAATCAATTTTGGTATTATAATGCTTAATTATTTTTGCTTAATTATTTTTCTAAAATAACCCACTAATTTGTCTCAAGTCATTTCATTTTTTTTTTTTTTTATGGTCCAGAATCTAGCCTGGAATCATGTGCTTCTTAAGTGTCCTTTCCTGTGAAACTTCCTGAGTCTTGATTTCTCTTTTATGGCTTTGACATTTTTCAAGAATTTAGATCTATTACTTTGCAGAAAGCTTCTGAATAGATGTCTGTCTGTCATTTACTCATGAATAGATTAAAATAGTGCATTTTTGGAAGGAATGCCACAAAATTAGCAGAGTGATCTGCTCAGTATATCATGTGGGACATGATGATGTTGATATATCTCATTACTTGTGATGCTAACTTTAATCACTGGGTTAATTTAGAAATTGCCAAATTTTTTCCACTGTGCAGTTAGCAATATTACCTTGACGATGAATAAATATATCCTGTAAGGAGATACTTTGAGTCATTTACTCTCTAACTTTCTCAACATCAATGATTCTTGTCTCAATCCAAGATCATGATAATTGCTAAATGATAATTTTCATATATCTAATTCTAATTCCTTCTGCATTTGTTGAGGAAGAAATCTCTCTTATCTCTATTTATGTGTTCTATGATTTATTTATGTTATTATGAGCTCTTTGATACTTATTTTTTAAAAGGGCTATAATTCCCTTTGTCCCAGGTTTGGCCACTAGGGAACCATCAAGTCTACTGCTGTATCCTTCTGCTATATCCCCAGCATTCTTTACGTACTTTCTGGTAAAAAACAGTCCTTCAGCTATGTCATCATCAGTCTCAGTCCTATCAACAATGATTTCTCCAAGGAAAACAGAAATCTTTTTAGTGGATTTAGAAATGAGGATTTGGGAAGTAGATGTTTTAGTCACTATTAATTAGGCAGATGCCTCTGGTGTGTCCTTATATTATTGCATATAAAACTTTGATTTGTTTATACTATTTTGTACTCTAAGGTATTTGTCCTTTTCTGTCCACACACTTATGTAGATTGGTTTTCTAGCACTTTTAGATGGATGTTGCTGTGTACACAATGGAACTTCAACCTCCTCTTTTGTAATTATTAACATGAGAAACATGATCTCTCTGTGTAGCCCCTTTGACAACTCTTGATATCACTCTCCTTCACTAACTAAATATTCACAGTCTTTGCTCCAAGTTCTTCTATCTGCAGTTTAGACAAACCACTAGCAGTCCCTAGCACCACGCCCCAAAATTCATTCTTTCTTTCCAAAGGAACATCTTTTCATTTGGTATTTCTGAGTAACCCACCACCTGCTGGTCTTTAGTAAACCCCTATGAAGACTCTTTGTTTGCTTGCTTGCTTTATACTAACTCAAAAGCTAAAGGCTGTGGAACCTTTGTCGGTTTCTTTAGATTTTCTCAGATCTGCTGTTGAGAATTCATTAGAGTGAGATTTTTTCCTTTGGGAGAAGATGCTTGTGGTTGATCATGAGGCTTCAGAGCTTGAATTTCAAGCTCCCCTTTCTCTTTCCTGTGTTACCGCCACACATCCACCCAGACCTGGGGTCCTAACTCCCTCTCTGCTTCAGGTTGATTGTGCTCCAACCTAGTTCCATCAGGCTTTATGGACATAACTTCCCACTGAGTACTGGATGTGGTGTTGTCTGTGCAAGCTTATCTTTTGCTACCCCAGATATTCTGTCTGGGTTTTATGGGGTAGATGTGGAAAGAGTCTGAATAGTAAAACATCTGGACAGATGAATGGAATATCCTAGGATTTCTGAGAGCACACTATAGCTCTACAGCAAAGAAAATGCACTTTCCTTTCCATTCTCAATCACTTACATGTACATGTAAAATATAAAAAGCAGTTGTGAACATTGCAGGTATTTTTTATTTATGAATGGGTCATACCTATGAGTGGGGAGATAAGGAGATTCCAGCCAGTGTATTTTTGCAGTTTATGTAGAAGTCATCTGACCAGAAAACCAATTAGACTTTATATTCAATGGAATAGATTAGACTCATTATAGTGCAATATTTTCTTTAAATATTATTCCCAGTAAAGTCCAATCTAATGATAAAAATAAAACAGTGAAAATGATTATATTTACAAAATATAGACAAATGCATACAAGTGATTATGTCTAAGAAAATGCTAGGAGTAAACACAGAGAGGATTGATTTGGCACTTTACATCTTTTAGTTTCTTAAATGAGCAGAGTCAACGTAAGTTTCAGAGCTTGTGGCTATATTTAGGGTGCCCGATAACCAATTTCACTTAAGCCAAATGATAGAATATAAGGAAGGCATTTAAAATCCCAAGACTACTATGATAGCAAATATGTTTCTATAAAACTGTTGTTATGTTTCCTATTGCTATATTCTATCAAAGTGCTATTTGGGAAAAATGTGAATGTATGTTTTTTTTTGTAAATACTATATGCATTATCCAATTAAGTGAACTACTATTTGTCCCATATGAATTAGGAAGAAAACAGTAATACTAAATTAAATATTGGTAAACCTAGATAAACAGATCATGTGAAAAAGTGTGATTGCTTTGGACCAGACATCCAAATGTAGCCAACACATGGCTTTTTGTTCTTGGAGAAATGAATAAAAACTCAATTTGTAGGAAAATAAATGATGCACATCTTCTGTACACATTGGGAGAGACATAAATATGCGAGAATCAATACGCAAGTACAGTGAAGGTGCCCTATTTTAAAAATTCTGACATTTTTCTCACTAGCCTGTATGTAGGTAGTTCACCATCTGTAAAATGTCTTAAAAGCAACATGAATATGGAAAACGTGTAAGATGTGAGTGTGCCTTATTTACAAAACAAGTTGGCAGATTGCATTTGGCTTGTACTGGGAAACCAAAATAAATATGTTCCTAAAAAAATTTCATTTATTCTATGTTAATGAACTAAAACAGAACAGGACTGTAAACATAAAACATGGAGTTAAATACAAATATCAAATCAAATCTGGACTTTTAGGTGAGGAGTTCATAAAGTGAATTTACTTGAAAGTTTTATAATTTTTTTCTTTAAAATTATATGTCACCCTTGGAAAAAATGCAACTTAAAATTAGTTGTTCTGTATATGTATTATCCAGAAAAAACCATTACTGCCAGAAATGTTTGCATGTTTTTTGTTTCAAGATTTACTTGTTTTCACTAGCATAATTGGACCAGAAAATTAAATGCTTGGAAGCCAACAAGGGCTTGAATAAATTGTGTAAACAGTGACTGTTTTGTTAAAAATGTAGACCTTAAAAAAAACCCAAATCTTTATTGTATTCATCATCTCCACTTCATTTTGCTAGAGACTCAATCACTTTCGTTTCTCAATGATTCATTAATATCTAATTTTAATACATTATTCACCTAGAAATTACATTTATACCTGGTTTGATATATAAAGCAACATGTTTATCTTCCAAATAGCGTGCCAATTATCTCAGACAATGTTTATGAAAAAGTTAACCATTGGGAAGAACAAATTTTAAACTAATAAATTTATGTATTTAATTATTTTCTGGGTGCCAAATTCACTTGTACTACTAATTTGTGTATTTGTATGACATATAGGTAGGTATATATGTATACATGCACGTGTGTGTATATATGTGTGTGTAATATATACATGCATATATATATATGCATGTGTATTTGTCTTATACCTATACATATAAGTATACATATACTACTGTGTATTATATTTGAAGTTGGATTCAAGAAATGTGATCTAAAACATAGTGTTTAGGCAGATATATAATGTATGCAGAGTCCTACATTTGGTCTTGCGCACGGTGAAATTATATTAGATTTTAGTGATTATTATTTGAGAAGAAAAAAATTAATGAAGTTTGAGCTCCTGTAGGCAAATAGTGTATATACAGAGGATACCATCTTCTGAAAAACTAGTGGGAATTTGGGTATTGATGGCATTTTTCCAGCCTAATTAAAGTGCAATTGATAGAATGAATTGTAATTTATTTATGCATACAAGTACAGGGGTCTCAGCTGAGGTGTGGGGGATGAGAGGATTCCCCAGAGACAGAGTAGGGAGGAGAACAGTAGGATCTACTGAAATACACTGCTGAGGGGAGCAGGGGATCGAACTTGTGCTGCGGTGGCTGGTGATAGCTTGATAGCACTGAGACTCTAACCCCTGTGCCAACAGGGAGGCCCTATCCCATATTATTTTAATGACAGAGTTTTCATCAATGATTAGTTATGATTTTTTTCCTGCGACAGGTTCAGTTCTTTCAAGGAAGAAAATTTTTTTCTGCTTTGTTAACTAACTTTCCAATTACATGTAAAATGATTTCTACTATTTAATATTTAATATTAAATATAATATAATATTATATAATAATAATATAATATAATATAATATAATATAATATTATATTATAATATAATATTTAATATTTAATATTTAATAGAATACTACAAATTTCAAATGATCAGGACTATCAACACATGCAAATTTATTCTTCAAACATAATTCATGAGGTCAACAAATGGTTTGTAATGCCACCATATTATTCAAGACCCTACTTTATTACATCTTTCTATCTCTCTAGCTTTGATCTATTGAATGTTTATCAAATAAAGGCTTATCACCTCAAGATTAGATGATGGTGGCCACAGTTCTACACATCAGGTGTTTACTTTTCCTCATGTAAAGGTAGTATAGCGGGGAGACAAAGTAGAAATAGGTGAGAACTGAGTTCCAGGATATAACTTCTAATTGTCTTTATTATAATTATTGATTAAGTAAAATTTTTACAATTATTGTATTATGAGCATATTTTAATAAAGAGGAAATGTCTTGATAACACCTCTCAGTGTTAATTAAGGGGCAGCTCTAGTTCATACAGTCACCCCTGAGAGTGAGGAGGGAGAAGTTAATCAAAGGAGAAGAGATTTGGAATCACCTGTTGAGTTTGCCACTGTGTTTATCCTTGTATCCATTTATTTTATAATAGTTTTGTCAATTCATATATATATATATATATATATATGTGCACTTTTTATATGAACTTGAACAATTACTTCACAGCATGTGAGACTTTTGTGTTAAATTTGCGTTAAATATTTGTTAAATAATAACAAATATTTGTTAAATTTTGTGTTAAATATTTATATTATGCTTTATCCAATTGCATGCAATTTCTTCACATTTGTTCAAACCTATTTCTATGCCTTTCATTAAGATTTTATTTAATTTTCAGCTTTCAATTTCTAGGTATTTATTTTTTGGGAGCATAACAATCAATTATTTATTTTCAGCATATGTACATATATTTTATCATATTTTAATTCAAATTAATTTCATTATAGCCTTTAGGTCTCACTTTGAATGATAATCAAATTGTTAGTATAAAAGAAATAGGTAAATATTTCTTTTATGCATTACCTAGGACTTTTTACATAATTCATTCATATATTTCATTTTTTAAGAAACCAATAATATTATATTTTTGATTTAATATAAATATATCAATTTATATTGTAGCATCATACTATAATTAGCTTCTTGATAAAGCTAATGAAATTCATGTTTCAACATTTAAAATGTTATTTTGCCATTTGTTTAATATATTAATCAGAGAATCCACTCAACTATCCTTATTATTAATATTGATCAGCTGTATTTAAAATCTTCTGCCACGGGCCTCCCTGGTAGCTCAATGGATTAAGTACAGCACTATGAAGCTATCCGCAGCCACTGCAGCATGAGTTCAATCCCCAGCTGGGGAAATTCCCACATGGCGCAGCAGACCTCTCCTGTCTTGCCTGCTGCTCCCCTCAGCAGTGTACTTCAGTTGATCTATCTGTTCTGCTCCCCACTCTGGTGAATCCTCTCACCACCCCACATCTCTGACCTACACCCCAGCTTGTATGCATAAACAAATCTTTAAAAAAATAAATAAAATCTTCTACCACTTCTGTCAATACATAATCTTTCACATAATGACGTGTGCTAAGCAGGTAGCACACAGGTAGGTGTCACATGTCAGATGTGTGCTTTTTTTGGATTAATTATGCAACATCAATAAATTATCCACTGCCACCCCTCAATTATAAGCTTTTCCAGACATCTCAATGGAAATCAATACATACTTCCTCTGAAACACTCAACTGTTTATTCATACTGCTTATGTGAACATGTGTGCTTTCCACAAATGCCTTCACAGTGTTTCATCGATGGCCTCTATGCATTGCTTATGTTGTGTATCTACAGGGAAGTGTGAAATCTGATGGACTGGAAGTGATTCTTCCTTAGTGGCAATTTTTTTGCAACTTATATTACAATGAACAATAAGAGGTTACATTAATGTCAATTTCTCCATTGACCTACTGAATGCAGAAAATAAGTCCTTAGTAGGGCCTCCCTGGTGGTGCAACAGGATAAGTCTCATCCTAGAAGCTATCCGCAGCTACTGCAGCATGAGTTTGATCCCGGGCAAGGGAGCTTCCCACATGGCGCAGCAGACCCCTCCTGCCTACCCGCTGCTCCCCTCAGCAGTGCATTTCAGTAGATCTGCCTGTTCTGCTCCCCACTCTGTCTCTGGTGAATCCTCTCACTCCCCACACCTCTGGCCTGCACCCCAGTTCTTATATGCATAAATAATAAATCTTGTTTTAAAAGCCCTTAATAAATATCACAAACAGATGGAGAGTGAACACTTGCTTAGAACCTGAGTAAACTATAAAAATTACCCAGCATTGAAATGTATACTAAATATACTAAAAAAGAAAATTATAGTAAATGTTTTCTGCTGAATACACACCCAATTCAACAACTGTATGAAAGGTCCGAAAAAGGACTTGTGACAAAACAGATGGAGGAGCAGGTACGAAAGAACCCAAAGAGGAATGGCTAAAACTACTATCAAGTGAGGTGATGAAGCAACTTTTTGGAGTAAGTAATATCTAAATATGTTTGGAGGGTGCCTGCAGGTATAACAGATGTGGTAGAGAACAAGGCAAATTCGGCTAGAGAAACTGTCATTAACTGTTTATAAAGGGTCTCAGCAGGCCACACTCATGATCTAAGATGTTAACCTGTGTTGAAAAAATGAAGGGATGTGTTGCAGGATTTGCTGTTTTTGAAAAATAAAATAGTGTCCCAAGAACTCGGGGAATGTGTAAGGGAAAGCTTGGCAGCAAGTGTCAAAGATACTGAGGTTCTGAACCCGATTTCCCACAGATGCAGCGTCACTGGGCTAGGAGGGGGCGACCAGTTTGCAATCTATTGATTGATTGATTGATTTGTTGATTGATTGATTGATTTTAAAGTTTTATTTTTTTGTGCATACTAGAGCTGGGGTGTAGGCCAGAGGTGTGGGGGTGAGAGGATTCACCAGAGACAGAGTGGGGAGCAGAACAGTCAAATCTACTGAAGTACACTGCTGAGGGGAGCAGCGGGTGAGGCAGGAGAGGTCTGCTGTGCCATGTGGGCGGCTCCCTGGCCGAGGATTGAACTCATGCTGCAGCAGCTCCCGATAGCTTGCTAATGCTGAGACTTAATCTCTTGCGCCACTAGACAAGCCCACATGGAGAGATTCCATGGGAAAGCTGATTGGAACCCAAGCCACAGCTAAAGCAATGGACTAATGTGAGTGACTAGGAAGACCTGAATTTGTACCAAGGAAGTGTCAAATTTAGTAAAGGATAAGACAATCATGGATTCAGGAAGACGCAGAAAGCAACAAATTATCATGACAAGCCGATGTGTTGAAAATGTTTGTTTTTATAGACCTAAAATGAGGTGATTTTATAATGGGCCGTGGGACTGTCGTGTGGCAGCTGAGCTGTGACAAGAAGTAGCCCACAGAAGGGGCATTTCCTACATTCCTAAGTTGGTGAGCTCCTTTTCCTGTTCACTAAAGTCAGATATTCCTACTTTCTAGGAAAAAGAAAAAGAGTCTTTCAAATCATCAAATGTGCCCATGGAGACCTATTTTCAGACACTATTTGGAATTCTTTTTACCAAAGAAAGTAATCTTCATAGCAAAACTCCAAGCTTGAAAGTTATTTGGCTTTTAGATTCATCTCTGAATGTTACTATGCTAAAAGAAACTTTTACAAAACAAGAATAAAGCTTTTAAACTTCACACATAGCCACAGGGATACCTCCTCATGCATAGCCTTGGGGGTACCGGGGCTTCAGTGCTGAGAAAAAAAGGCAGCAAATCCCATTGCCCATTATACCATCTAGAGGACATTTACTAGACTATACTCTCTGTCTCTCTCTCTCTCTCTTTGTCTCTCTCTCTCTGTCTCTCTGTCTCTCTCTCTCTCACACACACACACACTCACACATACACACTCACACATGCACACTCACACACATAACTGGTAACAGCCCAAGAGCAGTGTTGGCTTAGTAATAATTTGGAGCTCATTTATCCTTACTTGGAAGAATAATTCAATTCAGGGTCACAATATATTTTAGAGAACTTTGGCATTTGTCTTGTAGTTTCTCAAATGTTAGGCTTTTACTCACTCTGTAAATATACTCTTAAATAAAAGATATCAGAAAATTGAAACTTACCATAAATCTCTGGGTCATTCCCTTGTTCTATAGGTTAGTAAAAACCGAACCTCAAAAGCACTTACTAAGTCACCTGTCTATTTCCCTATCCATAAATTAAAATTAGTTACCAGCTACTTTGCACATTCCTATAGGGAAATAGGTGAGGGAAGAACATTCCATGCAGATAAAAACCACTTTTGTAAAAACTACTTAATGTTGACAAGAAATAGGATGGGTCATTCAAGGAACTTAAATTCGATATAACAGCATTGAGGGAATATAGAAAGATAACTAGGAAAATAAGCAGGATCCGATGATGAAGACGCCTTGAATCTTATGACAGTGATTTAAATGCCTCCGAATTTGTGGGCGACACTGAAAAGTTTTTATCATAAGGACTAATCTGATTGTTTATAAGTGAGCCTAATGTGAGGAAATCATTTAGAGGCAGATGCACGTTGAACTAGGGTTTATACAGCAGCCTCACTAGAGAATTTGGAGTAAGGGATGAGTTAAACTCTTTTTAAACTCCTTTTAACTCATCCCTTACTCCAGATTCTCTAGTGAGGCTGCTGTATAAACCCTAGTTCAACGTGCATCTGCCTCTGAATATATATATGAATTAATATATATGATTCATATATATATGAATGAAAGGGATATAAGGCAGAAGAATGTAAAATCACATCCTTTTCATCTTGAACTTGTATATTTGATTTTTCAAAAATTGTTTTTTTTCCCCCATTATAAGCAGTCGCAATAGCTCTTGCGGCCATTGAGGTTCTGAGACAATTGGTCAAATCTAGGGCCTACTGTCTTTTGTTAAAAACCTAACTGGGGCCTCCCCAGTGGCGCAGCGGTTAAGCGCTGCGCTGTGGAGCTGTCGGCAGCGGTGACGCGAGTTCGACGCCCGGCCGGGGAGAATCCCACATGGTGCGGCAGACCTCTCCTGCCTTGCCCGCTGCTCCCCTCAGCAGTGTATTTCTGATCTGCCTGTTCTGCTCCCCACTCTGTCTCTGGTGAACCCTCTCGCCGCCCCACGCCTCTGGCATATACCCCAGCTTGTATGTATAAATAAAAAATAAATCTTAAAAAAAAATAAAAAATAAAAACCTAACTGGGGTGTAGAACAATACAATCCTGGCACTGACAGCCCAGTGTTAGAGCAAACTCCACAGGTCAAGCGTGCATCCTCCAGCAAGAATGCCCTTATCCTTCAGCACCGCTTTGGAGTCCCTAGGTCATGCCCATTTCAGAATGACTGATTATAAACTTGGGATTCCCATGACCCTCTTAGATTCAACAATTCACTGCCATGACTCACACAATAACAGTGTTACAATAAAGAACACGGGGCCAAAAAAAAAAAAAATCTGGCAATATCAGACACTGGCAGAAATTTAGAACATTTAGGTCTTTGAACTGCTGATAGGCATGTCCACTGAAACAACCCCTCTGTATCCAGTGTGGCATTTCTGCAACTTTGAAGATTTATATCCCCCTAATTCAATATTTCCACTCCTAGTAGCATACTCAAGAGGAATGTCTGATTAATAGTATGAGGGTAGATGTAAAAAAAGTTCACAACATTGTGTTATTGTGTTTATTAGTCATAAATGGATCCAGAATAAATGGAATAGCTCAATAAATAATGTAATTTCTTTCATTCCTCTCCTCCCCTCTCCTCTCCTCCCCTCCCTTCCCCTCCCCTCCTTTTCCATGCCTCTCCACTCCACCTCATTCTGCTCTATTTACTGCTCTCCACTCTCTTTCACATTTATTCACATGCGCAAATACTATACAGCAATGGGGAGGATCTAGAATTACACACAACATGAGTACATTTTCAAAAATGTTTATTGAAGAACCATTGGTTTGCAACTATTTTAGTGTATTGAAAGGGAAGGTGCTCCCCTCTAGGGGAAGTTACCATAGTGCACTCACCATCAAAGCACCATGGTCCTCCCCCATAGTCCCTGCGGTCCCACGTCCCTCCTCTTGCCTCTTCCCCCTGGATGTCTCATTTCTATGGGCCTCTCTCCAGAGTAAATTGAAGCGACATAATGCTGGGCAACAACAACCAGAAAAAAAATTCCATTTGATAATTTTAAGTACAACATGTGTATATGATTCATTAAGTTCACCATTAAGAGTCCGACTCAGTCCCTCACCACACCATTGTATACTTTATCCTGAGTTGCCCATCATCCAATTATGTATGGTAAAATAACAGCAAATCTATACTCTATTTAAAATGATGGACAGGGCCTTCCTGGTGGCGCAAGGGGTTAAGTCTCAGCACTATGAAGCTATCTTGAGCCACTGCAATGCGAGTTCAATTCCCGGCCAGGGAGCTTCCCACATGGCACGGCAGACCTCTTCTGTCTCCCCGCTGCTCCCCTCAGCAGTGTACTTCAGTGGATCTGCCTGTTCCCCTCCCCACTCTGTCTCTAGTGAATCCTGCCCCCACACACATGTCTGGCCTACCCCCCAGCTTCTTGTATGCATAAATAAATAAATCTTTAAAAAAATAAAATGATGTACATATATGTAAGTACAAATGTTCTCAAAATATAGGGATTGATTATCATAAACATCAAGGAAGCACCTGGCTATGTATTAAAGGGGTGTAGGTAACTGGGAAGGAATTTTTTTAAAAGATTAATTTATTTATGCATATAAGCTGGGGTACAGGCCAGAGGCATGGAGAGGGGAGAGGGTTCACCAGAGACAGGGTGGGGAGCAGAACAGGCAGATTGACGGAAATATACTGCTAAGGGGAGCAGCCGGTGAGGCAGGAGAGGTCTGCCGCACTGTGTGGGAATTTCCCTGGCCAGGCATCGAACTCGCGTCACTGCTGCCGACAGCTCCATAGCACAGTGTTTAACCACTGCGCCACCAGGGAGGGCCAGGGAAAGAATTTTTAAAGGTTTTTTGGATATTGTGATGTATTGTTTCTTAACTATCATGATGGCATTATGACTGTTCAATTTTTAATAATTTATTATACTGTTCATTAACATTAAGTGGACTAAACCATATGTAGAATATTTCACAATTAAAAAATTAAGTCAAATCACCATAGGCATATTTTGAAAAACAATTTTAAATAGCTTATTAGCTATTTTGAGATAGCAAATTGAACAGATATGTCACCCCAGGGGATAACTGGCAATGTTTGTCAAAGGCCTATGCTTCAGTAAAAGCACAACACACTATAATTAGCATTTATTGTGGCTAAAAATACTACAAGCTCCAATAATGGGCAGAGAGATTGGTGATTTTGTTTCATGGGTGTGTTTAGTGCCATAGGCAGCAACATGGTTTTCTAGGCATTGTTATATTGGAAACTTCCTATTTGCCTTGCTGAAAATAAAATAAACTGTTTTTTACATAATTTGGATTTTACCAATGAGTACTCATTCTAATCTTGTATCTTTCCATGAATTGTTTAAGACGGAAAATTATTTTGGTTAGAATACAAGTTTTTCGTATCAGAGCAGATGTTCAGCATTTCATCCTGGTAAGATTTCCATTATTGACAGATTTTATTTGTGTGTTGTACTTCTGCAAAACTACAACAAATGCGACAGAAAAAAATGTTAGACATATTTGCTCTAATTTTTACCAATTACAGAAGAACAACTAGAAATGATTTGGATTCAAATTAATTTAGAATGATGTTATTATTGTGATTTTTGCTGAAGTCTTATTCTGAATAATTTTAATACTAGTAATGAGATCCTATTTATTTGGTTCATGCTTCCCTGTAGAGGGGGTTTCACCAGGAAATATCCCTGTGCTCATAACCCAAGCGTGCCCTTGGTCATGCCTTGCACATGCTAGGGCACCACAGCCCACCTGATGGGTGAGCAAAACTGAAAGAACTTGAGCACCTAAGTAAATAATAATATTATGTGATAACCTCAAGAATAAAATAAAAATCCAATAATCTAGACTGATACAAATAAACTGAAAAAAATCAGTCAAATAGACTGTGCAAATCAATCATATCCTGGGTAATACTTTAAAGAATAATGAAAAAGGAGATTATTAATTAAATAATTGACTAACAGATACATGAAAAAAGGTTTGACTTAACCAGAAATAAAAGATATTCAAATTAAAAGAAAAATAGGATTCCAGATGTTCCTATCAAATTAGGAGACAATTAATTATTATAATGCCAACTTCTGTTCAAGGTAGAATGATGGATACTCCAATAAACTGAATATGCACATTGAATACTCTTTCTAAAGGCATTTGGATCCAGCTAATAAGATTTTTAAATGTCCATTTTATTTGTGTGTTGTACTTCTGCAAATATACTTAAGCTCTAGAAATTTTTCCTGAGGAAATAATCAGTTATGAGGTTATAAATTATATTCAATTATACTACTTAAAACCAAAATATAGAACATATTTAACTCAATACATGAAAAATGGCCACCTAAATTTTGATACAGCTATTAAATATGGTAAAGGCCTAAAATATTGAAGGCATCTCCCAATATGCATAATACATGAATAATTATGATTTCATAAAAAGATACAAAGGACAAAAAATAAAAGACAAAATAACACAGTTTTAAGTGAAGCTTTGCTGGCTGTTGTAAATATGATTTTCCGGATTAATGTATTTATTTTTCTTTGAGTCAATGAAAGTGAAGTTTGCATGTAGCCATATGTGGCAACGCCACGTTAAACACAACTCAACCTGAAATCAGGGTATCACCTATGTGTAGCCTCAAAGGTGTGGATTTGAGTCACCCATAAGTCAGTAAACTGAATATATTCAAATACAGTGCTATTTTAAAAAAAGTTAAAAAATGTAAAGTTAGATTTTCTGAAATATAAATTAGTCTGATGTAAACACAATTCAGAGAGGATTTTTTTCTCACATACATGGATATCACGATGTCAAGGTCATTGTCAGTTAAGATAACATGCTTGAGATTTTTCCCATTAATGAGGGAAAAGATTCTTTAAAATATCCTACAGCAACAATTAAAAACTACATTTAAAGCACTACAGAATCAAGTATATATAGATAAAAATTACTTGATTTGTAGTACACCCAGGTCAAACTATAAACTGCAGTAAGATTTTTATATCAAATTTTGAAAGGTATTTATCAAATTTTGGAAGTTAATTATCAAATTTTCTTCCCAAAGAAAGTACGAAGAATATATGAAGACATTTTGCTAACTTTTACTTAGTGTTACTGAGCCATGAGGAATACTTAGCCTGGCATTTCTGGAAACTTCTTTCTAAGCGACATTTTTCCTGTCCAAGTTCCTCTTCTTTTTCTGTGTCCCACCTCAGCAAATGTCCCACTGAGGGACCCAAACCACTTCGCTGTTGGATGGGTCACTTTTTGTGTCAGAAGTGATTGATCCTAATTGCAGAGAAGCATCTGTCTTAGTCTGCTCATTTTTAAGTTAAGACTTTGAAGAATAGAGTACATCCGTTGAATTGCTTCAGTGAGAGTTGTTTCTGTTTTTATTTATTGGTTCACAGTCTCTGTGTATGCGGGAACATGAAGATATGAAGTCATTCTCTAACAGGCAAAACGACTACCTTCAAAGTCCCTTCTCTCCCCTGAATTGCTACACTGGGAGGAGTTCTATCAATTTTTTTTTGATGTTTTGAAGGAAAGTAAAAACTTCTGATCGGAGTTCTACAGAAAGCTTTTCTTCAAGTCTTGCGATGCCCTTTACACTACAATTACTTCCTTTGCGATTCTTTCAAACGTCTCTTAATAGAACAGACCTGCTTGAAACTGTCTACCTTGGGCTCAGTAGGTTTTCACTTTTTTTCTGCAAGTGTGATATGAAGGTAGAAGACAAGAGAATGTGGATTGATTGCAGTTATCTGAAAATGTTTGTTTTTGCCCCTTGAGGCATCTGGCTAGTAGCTTCTGATATACCTCCTTTCAACTTTCAACTACATCATTTTAAAATGAACATAATGTAAAAAGTTGAAAAATTTAAATAATGAAACTCTAGCACTTTGGGGGAAAATAAATTATAAGACCTCATGGAAATCTCTGCTATTTTCTAATCAAATGAAGTTAGATTAAGAGTAATCCATCTGGGCTTTCTGATATGAAATTTCCAAACTTCTTTCATGAAAGAGAAGATTCCTAAAGTGGAAAAAATCAAAGTAGATAAAACATTAATTCTTGTAATTCTTAAAATATATCTACTACTTCCAAATGGTTTTGTGTACCTAGTGAAAATAGCTTGCATTCACTTCTGTGTCAAAGTGGTTCTTCCTTCCTTCTCAATAGATGATGGATGGATGGATGGATGGATGAATGGATGGATGGAAAGATAGATATGAAATTATTTGCTAGAATGGGGGGAAGGAAATTCTATTGAAAAATAGTGTGTTTTGGTTTCTTTGTTTTTTTTTGCTTATGCATAATTTTGTTAACTTAGTATGTGTAAGTTAGTGATAAAAACTAACTTAATTGTGATAAAAACAAAAAAAAAATCATACTAGATACGTTTGGCGTAAATCACATAAAGATTTCATTTGCTTAAATTTAATTTAATCTTGTTAATGGGTTAGTTTGTATTCATAGTGAAATATATCTAACTTAGAAGTGCATACACAGAATCAATAATATATAAATTTTAATCTAGCTATAATCTTTTACATTAACCTAATTTTCACAGTTTTAATTGAAATAACATCACATTACATTTATATAAATTTTGGGTATGTATTAACAAGATGTTCTAAAAATGAATAGTTATAGTGAAGTTCTTTGGAGTATCACTATAGTTTTGAGGAAAAGGAATTTTCTGATTTCTTTCTTCATCACATTGTACTGACTATTACAGTATAATTTGTACAAATAGCTTTATCATTGTTATAGACTTGATGAGTACTGCCTGAACTACTATGGTATACACAGTGCTTATTGTTTTCTTCAATATTTGTGAATGCCTCACTCTTTATGTAATTTTGTTTCTGTATAGGTATTTCGCTTTACCCTATGAATAAGTAATATTAATAGCAAATACACATATATATTTATTTATCTCCATATTTCTCTGTCTCTTTGTCTATATTATTTTGCTTCTTGATTAACAAAACAGAGTTATATGTGACATCATATTCCAGAAACATATCTATCCTTCAATGCTGTTACTTTTCACTATCAAAATAGAAGTAGAAAATCATAAGGAAGAGTTACTCTAAAACTAATGGAAAAGTGAAAAATTGTACATGAAAAATTTAGTCTCCATAAATATGTCAATGAATACAGATATAGAAACAGAGAGAAGAAATAGTAGCAAATCACTATTACATTCACATAACCAAGGTCTGTGGAGCATAGACTATGTACAGAGAGTGTTGGAGGCACTTAGGATGCATAGATGGACAGACTCTTAGCTACAGTGACTTCTTACTTCAATTATTTTCTTGGCATTGTATATAATTATTGAAGATCGACTGTGTTCCAGGCACTGTCTTAAACACTCTATGTTCATGAATACTATAGTTCTGTTCGATTTTTATCATGATTTTTAATTATGGTTTTCATTTATTGTCCAGACTATTTACTATTTTCTTGCCAAGATCTCTGTATCTTGTTCTGTGCAAAACCTTTGATAATAGTGCAAGGCCTTGCCATATAACAAGTAGTGAAAATACTTTGAATGACTGTACCATATTCTGTCTGTAGTGAACATAGTTTTCTTTACAATTTCTTTTTATATATATAAATAAATAAAGCAAAGGGACAGACAAAACTAAACCAAAACAAACCCTAGAAATCTGACTACAGAACTGAGGCTACCAGAGGGGTTTCGGGAGTAAAAGTGGGATGGGACCCAGTAAACAATGGTGGTGGAAGTTCTGTGGTGACAGCACACCATCTGAAGGGGTATGAACCTAAACCCCTAAAACATACACAGTACAATAAACCAATGTTGCCTAAAAAATACTTCAACAACAAAAAAAAATCATTTTCTATTTATTAGGTCTATTTGAAACATATGCAGAAATTGTACTATTTTTAGAAATTTGAAATCCCATTCCATCAGTGGAACATATTTAGATTATAACTTAATAGCGTTAAATCATTCTTTTCTACTAGATATTATATGGATCCATTTCCATGTGCTAGACCGTGACGATGCAGCCATATCCATTAATATTGGCCATTCTGAATTATTATCGTGAATCTGCTTTATTATAATGCTTTTTGCATATAAATTCACTACTGCTTTAGTTATTGAATAGTATATAGAATTTCTACTGCAACAGAAATTTGAAATGTATTAGCTGTAGATACAAATTGTATAAAAGACACAGAATAAAATTATTGAAAAAATAGTTTTTGATTGTGACCTTTCAAATCAGAACATTCAAAAAAATTAAAAAGTCAATCTGTAGTAACAGCAACAGTTGAAACCTACTAAAATCTACAAACTCAATAAAATAAAATAAATAAATAAATAAATAAATAAATAAATAAATAAATAAATAAATAAATAAATAAATAAAATCTACAAACCCTGTACTTTGATTTTCCTTCCCTGAGTGTTTCCTTGATAGTATGTTAGCTCTTAATAGTTCTAGCATCTGGTTTTTTATACATTGATTTATTCATCTGTACAATAAATATACATGCACCTCTTCTCTGGCAGTCACTATGTCAAGGATTAGAGATACATTTGTAAGCAAGAGAGGTATGGCTTCTATTCAAATATAGTTTATAATCTGCAGTAGAAGTAATTACAATAAATTGGATTCAGTTTTGTATTATGAAGCAGGCAGTGCTCTATCACAGCATGTAATAGAATAAAGATCCTGGTAAGGGCAATAAGAATAGTCTTCTTGGTAGACAGATTAACAATTTAAGTTGGAGCTTAATAAAGTATTAACTTGCTCGAGAGTTGAGGGACCGCACGGAGAAACTAGTGCCTCCATTTCTTGTTTACAAACTCAGTCACCTTCCTGATCTCCTGGTTCTGAACATGCCTTTGATTTCAAGGCAGCTTTCCGCTCTGTCTCTGGGAGGATCTCTCTCAACCAACCACCCTTCTCTTGACCAGCAACAAAGCCTGCAGCCCCATTCATCCTCCGTAACACTCAGCAACTGACAGTTACTATCAGGAGGGGAAACTTGAAAAATAGAGTGCAGAAAGTAGGGAGTGTCTGGTTCTGAGTTGCAGCTGAAAAAGTTGCAGGAAGTAACGCATTTTGGGGCAGATTTACCATCAACTCAGAAAAGGACACCAGTGAGAAAGGGTGGCCTGGGGTATAAGTGTGATTTCGACATAAATATCAGAAAGTTCAATTTACTATAATAGCTAATAGTGCGGGTACCTGAATAAAAAGAATGGCTGTGTCAGAAAATGATTTATTATGAGATCGGTAAAGATTTTGAAAATTTTCTATGTTAACAGAAAGGAAAGGTAAAGTGTACAATGTTTGAACTCTTGAGAGCATATCTGTTGGTGTAGGAGACAGAATATAAAAAGTAGGCCTTGCTATGTCATTTCCCACACATGTAAGATGGATTGTTATGCTTTTGAATATGTCAAATGCTCAAGTTACTTTGGTGCCACAGGGAGATGAGAATATCCTGGAGGGAAATCTTAGCACTAACATTAAAATTATGTTATTATGGAGTTGTCCCTCATTTTAGTAATTATCTTTGTACTTTTTGCATGAATGTGTGTGCACATCTGTACATGCATAAGCGGGTGCATATACATGCAGGAATTGTGCATATACACAATTTGTGCTATGCTCTGAAAAATTATATAGAATTAATAAAAAAACTGATAATAAACTATAAAATGAGAAAAGATAGACTAATATATATAATGTGTGAATGTAAAATGGTATGAATATGACAGTCATGGCAAGTTCAATAATTAGAATATTTTTATTAAACTGATGCTATTTGGGTAACAAGAACTATTCTGGGGATATAAGTTACACTGGCACTCATTGAAACTGGTATAAAATGAAATCACTTGATACTCATCCAAGAATATACTTAACTGAAGTACTGAATATAAATTTTATTAGTCATTATTGACTATGATTGACTAACCCATAAGATACTATAACTTCAAATTCTCTAAGGGAATTTAATGATATAAACAGGGGTGAATTTGTATATGTACACTTAATGGGCTTACTGTACATAATAGAAATAAATACATTTATAGCAGTCATTCTAATTTATATTTAAAGCTGTCATATTTATTTACATCTAAGATCTGGTTTATAAATAATTTGAATATATTCCTCAAATCTTTAGAGCAGTAACTTAAAATATTCAAAAGCATATGTCAATTTTTAGCTTACCTGGTTTAGTCAGTATAGCATAGTATGTCCTATGATAAGTTTATGCAATTGATCTAGTAATTATCAGCTGGGGGAAGTTACTTAAAATGGACATATTCATATTTTCATCAACAGATATCTTTTAAAATAAGTTTTATGGAAAACAGTTAAGAATAGCTTTTTTATCTTTAATTTATTGGTAACTGGTTTACATCAGTATGAATTTTTATCACAACTACTATGGCTTTTAAGTTTATGGAGCTTTATTATTTTATTACATCTATGGATGTGGGAAGGTTCTTTTCTGCTAAAACTGTCTTCTGATTTATTTGGTTTTATTTCTATTGACAATGTTTTTTTCAAGACAAAGAATCAAATATTTTTGCATTTCTTTGTATGTCCAATGATAGGTGATTGAATGCTAGACTAGACTATTACATTGTAGAGATTCTGACTGTGATGGACTACAAGGAACTGAAGAGTTAAAAATGGTAAAACATAATAATTGGATAAGAGAATGTGCAAAATTCTTATGAGAACTTCGAAACCTATAGCATGCATGCTACCTGTGGATAGCATGATATTTAAAATGTAGTTAGCATGTTTAGATTAAACAAGACTTGATCACAGGGAAGAATCTAGGAAATATAAAGATTGAAAGTTGTAGAAAAAAAGTAGAGTAGTTAAATACATTTTACGGAGAGGTAGAAAAATATAAGCAGCAAAAATACAAGTAATTAATATACATTTTATTAGTACGGCTTCAAGGACAGAAAGCTGACTTGCCCCTAAATGACACATTAATAACCATCACATTGTAAAAATGGTTGACATAAATCTATAACTATTCCTCTCCAGGGTACCATTTTTCCCATAGTATCCAGGGTATTTTAAAAGTTTGGTTAAAATTGACCTACAATATCATAGTAACCATAGAATGAGAGAGTTAAATCAGTCTGGCATCATTTATTTAGGAAACACAAATTGACTATTCTTTCTGTATTTATTCCTGACATCTCAAAGTTAACCAAGTAAATTCTTTTCCCTATATATATATACCTTTTTAGAAATTTTGTCTTCAGAATCAGAATATTCGTTCAGTTATCTATTTGTGTTCTCTGTGTGTTTGTGTATCTTTGAATTTCCTGAAATCTGCATATTTAAAATCTGTCAAATACTTGTTTATGTTCAACATCTTACTTTTTTTTCTGCCACTAAATTGAGCAATGGTGGTTGAAAATAGGACAGAAATTGAGAGGCAAAATTCCTATTTAGGTGTCACATAGATTTCTAGAATGTGTAAGATAGGATAACAATGTATCATCTGTGGAAACACTGGGGTTGAGCAATTTAGGAAAATAGTGGGCATTATAAAAGAGAAGAGAAGACCAGACACGCATTCACCTATAAATATGTGCTACAGTGTCAGTGTTGGTTACTGTTATGAAAATCATTATTATTCAAATCATCATTGTTCAAACTTGTACCCATGTCTGTTAAGTCTCCAGACAATGATGAGATACGTTAAATAATTATAACACTGTGTTAAGGAAGGCATTTAAAGAGAATATAAGAGTCCCACTAAAATGACTTTGAAATATTCTACTCTCCTTCCCTCCAAGTTGGACTTCAAATTTTACTTATATTCCTATCCTCCTTTGTAGGGACAAATGAAGCAATAAGACATATTATTTTAATTAGTGATTTTTCAGTTATGAATCAAGCAATGTTCCTAAGAGTAAACCTATTTTAATTTTTTTCAAAAATCACCAAAAAATTATAAAGCATTATAGTAGTTTGTTGCAAGTATACAGATGATTGAAAGCTATATCTTTTTCATATGTAATCCAGGAGATTGTTATCCCAGATGTCCTAGGAACTTGACCAATCAGAGGAGATTCTAAATAGCATTTTATATCAATTATGTACAAAACCCTGCCAATTATCTTCTCATATAATCCACATCAATAACTGAGAAGCACAAAATATATAAACGCAAACCATCTGCTCTCCCTACAGTAGGCTACTGAGAGCTTAGACAATAACTCACATAGTAACATACTCTGATGCATTTATTTAGGATCATGCTGTTTAAGTGGGATTTGTGATTAAAAATATTACCATGTTGGCCTATCCTCTATTAGAAAATATGTTTTCCCCTTTTAGGAAAAGCATTGTCATTTCTGTTTTATTACCATGGTAAATTAAGAGAACTACTGCCAGCTACCTATAAAGAACAAAAACTGCACTTCTACTTTATGCTTCACTATAATTCTTTTCCCTGTTGATGTTAACAATACCCAGGCTTTTATAAGAGGTACGAAAAGAAACAGCCTCCAAAAATTCATTGTTTTGACACCTGCACAATTTTTGAACCATGCTAAATGCCAGAATAAAGCAACATAAAAACATAAAATGTTAACCAAAAGAGCCTATGTATCCCAAGAAAAGGAAGTATTTAAAAACTGCAACCACGTAAGATGGCTGATATTTAGAGTAATATAATGTGACTTCTTCTAAGCATTAGAGACATAAAACTGGCAGTTGGCAAAAAAAAAAGATAAGATTTTAAACAACTGCAATGAAAGTATGGGTGACAGATAATTCCCTCCTGTTTTCCATCATTGTCCCCATCTTACATTATAGCATATCAGACCTGTCAAGATATCTCTATATTCCTCATGTTTACAACACAAATATGTAAATGACAATATTACACTGTCAATTTCCCTAAACAGCCCTTCGTTCATTTACAAATTCTCAAATCAGTTTGGGGATAAATGAACATTTACAATTATAATTTCCATACATTTTAAAGAAACTAAATCCTACTTGTTCCTAGACTTCAATAATATAATTTTGCAATCATGGTTTGGAAATTATACTGCTTGACATCGTTTTCCAATTGGCGATGCATTACTTTAGAGTGGATATTCTTTACTCTGCTACCAATGATATTTACATTTTAATTGTAAAAAAAAAAAAAGATGCTCTGGGTGTTAGAATAAGGAGTAGTGAAGAAATGTAGCAGCTTGGATTCAGAGAAGATTTATGTTATACTATAAGATATTCACTAGTGTTTGAAAATTAATGTGAAATTCTTATAGTTTGTACATGAATACTGTCTTATTTGGTCATCAGTATGGATATATATTTATGATATACAGTTCTGCATTCACATTTACACATGAGAAAGTTGGCAAACAGCAAAGTAATATGATGGCTTGGATCTAACACTATTGGAAAAGATACCATAGTGACATTATGGAAATCTTTAAATGATAAGGTATTAACATCAGAGCAAGGAATTATGTCTAATATTTTGATGCACTCAAATTGAGATTTTTAATAATTGAGGTTGGGAATAAATTAAGGTGCTACCTTTCCTGATCACTACTGCTAAGGTGGTATATGTTACTTTGAAGATCAGAAGAATGATCTCTGACTGCTAAAATTTCTACTTTATTTGATAAAAGTTTAGAGCTTTTTGAGATCAAACATATCTTTAATAGCAATGGATGATAATGATTGTGCTGTATGGTTCAGTTGCCTCAAAGAAAGGGACTTAAATCTTGGTGGACTGACCTAATCAGATGAGCCCTGTAAAGGACTTGTTTCTAAAAGTGGTGGAGATGTAAAGGACAGAGAGATTAACACACCAGAATTCTACATCGCTGGCCTGAGAATGGATGGATCTACGGTATGTTTCTGAATATGGCAGTGAGGACCTGAGGGTGACCTTTAACCAATGGACAGCAAAGAATTGATTTTTTTCCAACATGGATAAACTTGGAAGAGAACTTTTAATCCAAATAAAGTAGACCAAATTGTGATTTCAGCCTGTATCTGCACAAAAAGTAAAAAGCATCTTTTTCCAAATTGCTGATCTACAGAACAGTGAGCTACTAAATAGCTATTGTTTGAAGCTGCTAACTTTGTGGAAATGTGTCATGCAGCAGAAGAAAGCTAATAAGTTACCCAACACAGTTTAAGTCAAATTGCAACCCACAATAATGTAACTTGTGTTACTATTCCATCTCAAATGGTACAGACTTACTACTGAACAATCATTGTTCAGAGCACAGTCATCCAAGTTTTCGAATTATCAATAATCATTGTAGCTGAGGTATTCCACAGCATTGTAAACTGATGGCAATGTAAATATGTCTTGTTTATAGAAGTTATAAACATTCTCTCTAATGGAGGTTCAATTTCCCTTCTATTTTGTAGAAAAGCTAATTCCATTCTCATTTGCAATGTATTTGAACATTGGTTCACTCCATATAAACTTTGATTTCTTCTTGGAGTTGAATATCATAACTGTCTAACTTCCTCAATATTAATGAGTGATTTTAAATTTTTAACACATATTCATTTTAGATCCACCTGAAGGTCACCATTTTACCTATTTTTGTTTTGAAACCATTATTAGTATTATTTGTAAACATACAAAATTATAAGACTCCAAAAAGAACAGTGCCTTTATTTTAAGTAGAAACCTTAAGTCATATTTTATTTGTGAGTTAATCTTCCTAGATTTACTTAACTTTACATAATGTTTGTTAAGGTCAACAGACTTTATCAATGTGTCTAACTTCTAATTCTTCAATTCATAAATTGTAATTCATAGATAAGAATCCTGTTACCTAGATGGAGAAACCTATTAAATAGCCAAAATTCATCTATACTCCATCATTATATTTTAACACTTTCTGCCATTATTCAGAAAGCTGAATAACGGCATATCAAAAACACCCATATCCAAATCCCCAGGGTTTGTGGCTGCATTACTTTACATGGCAAAGGGGGATTTGAGAATATGATTATGTCAAGGTCTTGCCAGAAAAAAAATTATCCTGGATTTTTCAGGTTGGCCAATGTAATCACAGGTTTTGTTACATGAGAGAAACAGGAGGATCCAAGTCAGGTGAAGGTTAGGTGTGAAAAGGGAAACAGAGGTCAGAGAAAACAAGAGACTGATGATTCCATGCTGCTGACTTTGAAGAAAGGACCCAACAGTCAAGGAAAACAGGAAAGCTCTAGAAGATGGCAGTGGAGAGGTAACAGACTGTCATAAATTCTGCCAAGAGAATATAAGTCTGTTGACCCATTCTAAACTTCTGAGATCCTGAGAGATATTCAATTTCTGTTGTTTTTAAACCACTAAGATGGTGGTAATTTGATTTTGCCATTACATCAAGAAACTAGTATAATATCTAAAATGAGCTTGACCATAGAGGTAGCCATAGGAAACTCTTGTACACTGATATTGTGATGGTGTCATAATGTTCAATATTTAAGAAATATCAAAGAATATCTAAGAAATTCAATGATATACAAGATTATAGTTATATATTTCCTATGTACTGAACAGCATTTCAAGGGCATATTGTGTAGTAATACAAGTAATAATGATCAATCTCTTTGGCAGTATATAAAACCTATAAAGTATTTTAAAACTTGTCACTTAACCTTTATAGTACACATTTTCATACAGCAGCATTTACTAAGTAGCCATAGGGTACTTAAGTAATGTTAGGTGTTATTTTTCAGAAAGACACAAATCGAATTTTTAGTGACTTTTTTGATGTTTTGTCTTTTTAATTCAGAAAGACCCAGTTTGTCTTGTTATTATATACTCAAGTTTTTATTAGGATATTGCATACCTTAATTTCCAAGTGAAATATAAGTTAAGATTGGATTCATTCTTTTGTGTCTTGGATTTTATTCAGAATCATGAATGATATGCAAAGACATAAACAGTATTTAATAATATGTTGTATATTCAAATATTTCTGATAAATTCAATTAACGTATATAAAAGTAACTTTGACTTTCTTCAACCAAGTGGATATGCACACTATCAAAAAGTGAATATATGTAACCTTTTACACTTTTCAACTTTTGTGTGAAGAAAAAAATAAGAAATACAAAATAGTAGATGTATTTGTATACTATTAAGCTGGTATCAGTCAGAAAGACATCTGAAAATTTCAATCCTAAATCTATTGAAGAACAAACATAACTTTTATTACTTTCTACCTCATTCCCCTCACTGAGCACTTAAAATGTCTTTATAGCCTTAAAATTTTCTAATTAAACAGTTTCATTGATACATTGTTATCTACAAATTTAATTTAGTTTTCATTTTCAGGTTTATGTAGGAGAGAGTTTATGAAATACTCCCTGTATTTTAGAAATGGCAACGTAAATTAATTTTAATATGATTAGAGTGATAAAGATCATCTGAGATTTGAAATATCCTCATATATATAAAGCAGGTAGATGAATAGTGCATGAATATATGTATGTGTATATATCTCTGTCTACATTTTCACATAGGTGGTGTGGCAAAAGATTTTGTGTAATACAGAAGCACTGATAAATCAGAAGTTAGATGGGCCTATTCCAATGTTCTTGAATAAACAAGTTGGAGCTGTGTCACATGGAATCTGGTTCTTAGCTGGAAACCTAGGCTTCCTATGATGAGAAGTCCCTCTAGTATTACATATGTGGCATAATTCTTAAACGATGGCACTGTGTGTATTCAATCTCATTATTATTTAAATAAGCTCATAAATATTTTATTCGGAACTCAAGAATGGAAGCTTTGCATCTGGACACTAATGGTATGTCTTCCCATCTAATTTGTTTTTCTATCAGATGTAAAGTTATCATATTATCATAAAATATGGTAATAGTAGAGCATTATCCTAGAAAAAATGCTGAGGCTAATAATGCAATGTATAAAACATATCATCTCAACACATTTCCAACCCTTTGTACTCAGTTTTATAGTGAATCCTTGTACAGAGAGGAGGGGCAAAAGAATTTGAACAGGATAGGGTGACTATCTGTATATTGGAAGTTTCTAATAGCAAAATGTTATCAATTCAAGACATACTAGCACAAAGCTAGATAAGTTAAAGTTCTCTTAGGGATGTTAACTTCTCCTCATTTAATATATATAACATGTGGTATTTTAAATTACCAGTTAGTTTTCTAAATACATATTTTATTGTGCAGACTGTATAATGCTGATGATCTAAGGTTGCCATGAGAACTATAACTTTTTTGTTTTGACATATATGTTCAGATTTGTAACTTTGTTGTTACATTAGCATTGAATTGTTTTTCATGTTTATTTCTTATGGTTCTAAAAGAGAAAGTGAAGAAAAATGATTTAAAAAAGCACCCTAAATTATAGAATATGCATATGAAATGAATATTATTGCTGAATTATAAAAATCTGTGATCAATAGCATTTGGAAAGGGAGTCGCCATATTTTGTGAAAATAAAACAATATGCATCACTGAAGATAAATATTCAGTGTATTTATTGTTTTAACTTATTGACTAGAAATTATTTTGAGATTTTTACTTTTTCACCCATTGCATTTTAATTCCCTAATTTATCATATCTCCCAACATATCTAGAACCACTTATCACCTGTGATCCTTTCAAAATTAAGATTTTAAACTCTAGTTTCTATTAATATACATTGATGCTATTTTTATTAAATGATCATTTTAAATGAAATGCTATGGAATGATATTGACTGAAAGATTTAATAGAAAATGGTTTAAATTTATACACATTTTAAATATACAGTAGGAAAATTTAGGAAATAGGATTTTACATATGTTCTAATTGCCTTTAAAAATAAGGATAGGAGAATATTTAATGTTACCTACATTTGTGATGAATTTATTTCTTTCAATGACTGATAATGAAAATAAATTAGGACTTTTGAGACTTTGTGAGTCTGAAAAGTTACAACTGTTCACTGCTGTGTAAAATATTATTGTATGAACATTTGCAAACTACATTATAACGCTCAGCCTAAAGACTCCTAAGGAAAATTATCTATTCTTTGGTGTGCTTATTCTCAAAACAATAAACATAACACCAATAGATTTAGAAGACGAGAAGTTAAGCTCATGGCAATTTCACTTCACAAGCTATGAAACAACCACTGAGTTTAAATGTACATTTTATGAGTGTGTGGCTGGGTAGGAGGCAAGCTATCATAGTCAATCACCAAACACTTGATTGATGCTTGTTGAACAAAATACATGTCATCATTAAAACAATTGACATTTTTTGGTAAATGCAGCATTGGATCCCAAGTTAAAATAAATGTGAGAAAATCCTGTTGAGAATAGTCTGTTTTTTAGGCTAATGTACTATGCAAGTCTATCGATTATAGACAGCAAGTATATCTGATAGGGTCTTTATGAACAATTCTGGAAAATTCAATATGGATATTCTTTACCTGTCAAAAGCTCTAGAGGATGGGTAGACTCAGACGTGTGGTCTCAACTAAAGGCACATTAGAGTGAAATATTTAGGGAGAATAGTGTAGTGTATTGACTACAACTAGGGTGGTTGGTTCTTAATTCAGGAAAATATATGGAGTCAAAATCACATGAGCTAATAAATTCTAAAAAAAGGAAAATGTACTCTCTTTTTACTCCATGGACGACAAAAATTTGACAATGCATGAATTTTATCATTTCTCTTGTTTTAATCAATCAGGTATGGGAGACCAAAGTGCTATTACAGCATCACAATGGTTTGGTAGATTTATAAAGAGATAGTTATTAAGATGATTTCTTTTAGTCCCCAAGCTCTGCAGTATCCATCTAGACACAAGATTCATCTAGATACAGGATCCATATAAAACAAAGACAAATTCGACATAGATGGATGAACTAATGACTAAAAACTTGAGTGTAGCTGGAATTATTTATTATTACTACCCATCACTTTAGTTTTAGAATAATGGAAAGTGACTGGGGAGGATGTTTAATTCAATAAAAAATTAAATTTTCTTGTTTAGTATAGTTATTTGAAGTGAACATTTGGTAGTGAAATGTGGCAGGCTAGAGAACAGGGACTGGAATCAAAGGAATATAGGGAAAGCAACAAACATGTCCTATATGTGAAAGCAAATGAGTTTCTTTTGTTTTCAGGTTGCAGAGATGGAGCCTAGAAGGATTAGAAAGAGGACATGCTGATAAAAAAAATGAAGAAAGTGACTCAGAAAAAATGAGGTGTATGGTATCATCTCAACAATTATATTCACTTCCTGGTGTTTTCTTTTAAAGATTTATTTTTATTTTTATTTATGCATGTAAGAACTGGAGTGTAGGCCAGAGGGGTGGGTGGTGAGAGGATTCACCAGAGACAGAGCGGGGAGCAGAACAGGAGGAGCTACTGAAGTCCACTGCTGAGGGGAGCAGTTGGCAAGACAGGAGAGTATGCTGTGTCATGTGGGAAGCTCCCTGGCCGGGGATCGAACTCGTGCTGCAGTGGCTGGCAGTAGCTTGATAGTGCTGAGATTTCAACCCCTATGACACCAGAAAGGCCCCCTCTTCTTGTTTTATAATATAAGAATAATTCAAAATGGAATAAAACTTTCTTACATAAATGCCTGATAAATCATATTTATTTAGGGACAACTTTTAACTCAAAGTGTTACTATTTAGTAACTCCCACTCACACAGCATTACCTAGTCCAGATTTCTCATGCCATATTTATGTTTTTCATCTAAAATAAAAAAAAATCATATTTCAAGGAAATTTGCATTTTTCAGGCCAATATGAATAATCATTCTTCAAGCTTTGCCAAGTGCTAGGACTTATTATAATTTGGGGAAAAACAGAACTGCACCAATGTAGTGGTTAGATTTAATTGGAAATCTAGTGCAAGCTAAGTACAATTTAGTTGCAGTAAAAAAAAAATAGAAAAATCTCACCTTAAGTTCATCTTACATAGGTTTACATATGTATAAGACCCTGTAAATAATAGATAGATAGATAGATAGATAGATAGATAGATAGATAGATAGATAGATAGATAGATGATAGATAGACAGGTAAATTTAAATGCATACTACTTGGTAAGTAGCTAGTTCTTAAAAATGGAAGTCTCATGCTATATATACTTGTCTTTTACTTAGCCTGACAAGATTGAATTTTAATTTGTCAGCATGCATAATTTGCATCTGCACCATTTATTGAGAATATGATACAATCTCAAATAATATTGTTTAAGTCTATATTTTTTCTCCATCTGAATTACCTTATAGGACAATGGAATGCTGGTGGAAGCCAGTTACACTAGTAGCTAAGATCCTTTTATCTCTATAAAAGTTTCTTTTTTTTTTTTTTAAAGATTTTATTTTATTTATACATACAAGCTGGGGTACAGACCAGAGGCGTGGGGCGGCGAGAAGGTTCACCAGAGACAGAGTGGGGAGTAGAACAGGCAGATCAGAAGTACACTGCTGAGGGGAGCAGTGGGCGAGGCAGGAGAGGTCTGCTGCACCATGTGGGATTCTCCCCGGCCGGGCGTCGAACTTGCGTCGCCACTGCCGACAGCTCCACAGCACAGCGCTTAACCGCTGTGCCACTGGGGAGGCCATCTCTATAAAAGTTTCTATAAAACTTGAAATAAAAGGAATGAATAAACCTAAAAACTTTGTGCCTGTATCACAGAATAAAAGAAAACTTCATTGGCTGCCTACTTGTTATGTAGATGATAAGACGTAAATGAGGAAATATAGCATTTGAATACTATATGAAAAACATTAAAAATATATTGACACATGAAATTGTATCCCATATTTAAATTACATTATCTATGTTTAATATATAAATTATTCTATGTAAAAATGTCTTTGGAAAATTAAAAATACAATTACTGTCTTCATATGTTTCTTTCAATCTGTCTTAATGCTGTTTTTTCTGACAATTACTTTCCTATTCCTATTCCTTCCCTCCTCCATGCATACATTTTACTCAACACATTTCGAGAATATCAAGAAATGTGTGTGTGTGTGTGTATACACACAAGAAAAATATATATATACAAAAATATTTAATATGTATATAAACACATACACACACACATATATACAAGCATATACACATGTACATATCTATGAGAGAGAAAAGAGAGATGTAGAAAGTGTCATCCATATTTTTTTAATGAGTTGGCATCCCAAATACGAACAACCGTATTTGATTGTCACATTTTAATATCTGTGATTCTGTTATCTTCTTATAAAATGCACTTAAGTGATAAACACTTTTCATGATAAAATTTTATCAGAAATACAGAATTCATTCTTTAGAAATGGCTCTGACATAAATTCTGAGGAGAAACTAAAGAAGTTAATGAATGAAAGAAAATAAAAGTAAACTTTTTAACTATATGACCAATTAGTGGTTACTAGAAGGAAAGGTATGTAAGGTGGGCCCATTGTGTGATGAAGGATATAATTGGGCTTATATTGGCAAACAGATGTAGTATAAACAGTATGTGTATGATTTATAATGCCGCATGCCTAATATATATAATGATTTAATGAAATGTTTTGTCAATAATGTTTTATATCACATTATTTAAAAAAATTGAAACATTGTGTACTGTATTCACTAATTACATATTTGATCTCAAAATTTATTGATAGTTTTTAACTAAAATTTAAAATTTATAGATCGCTAACGCATTTTTTAATACACTGTTTTACCAAAATATAAGAAATTTAAGCAGGTGTTTCTGGGGTTACTTAACTAAATATTATTTCTGTTATGAATTAGATTTTTGTATTATATGAACCACTCTAAGTACAATATAGTTTATGTGAGAGTTAAAAACATAGATGATTTCATAGATGATTTGGATTTATACAAATTGCACTTTTATTTAATTTTCCTCATGGAAGTCAACAATATATAGATTTCCTGAAGTCAACATGTTTGATTTTATTTTTGTATGCCCATATTTTATGACAATTCTAATATTCAAAATTACTATTGATGAAATATTTAATCAATCTAAATAAATAAAAAGTTTTGTGACTGTAATTAAAACACTGTTTATTCTACTGTCTAACTTTACTTTGAAATATATATTTTCCATACTTGAAAATAATTCTTAGAAGGCAGCTAAGAAAAATACATAAGTTTATTACTCCACCAGAGTAAGAGGAACCAGTAGCAACGGAGACTGAGAGCTTCCTTAGACTCAAAGCAGTTATGTTTACTAAAAAAATTTTGTGTTTAGATAAATTGTTGTAAACCTATACTGTAGACTCGTTACATCTATCCTGAAAGACTTTCATAAAGAACTTAATGTAGAGTTTTAATGCCAACTTTAATTAGGTGCTACCTTTATTTATTTAATTTTTTAAAGATTCATTTATTTATGCATACAAGCTGGGGTACAGGCCAGAGGCGTGGGGCTGCGAGAGGGTTCACCAGAGACAGAGCAGAGAGCAGAACAGGCAGATCATCGTAAATACACTGCTGAGGGGAGCAGCGGGCGAGGCAGGAGAGGTCTGCCGCGCCATGTGGGAATCTCCTGGGCCGGGCGTCGAACTCACGTCGCTGCTGCCGACAGCCCAACAGTGCAGCACTTAACCGCTGTGTTACCAGGGAAGCCCAGGTGCTACCTTTAGAAATTGTTGAAAATATTAACTGCATGCTCTTTGCCTGTTAGGACAATTCTTTTAACCTCTATTGTTTTTACAAGCAGCTCTCAAGTTACCGATGAGGGTAGAAGAGAATGCAAAAAGAAATTGCAGTTTAGTCATCATTTAACATTGAGGAGAATAGAGACTGAAGAACAATAACCAATGTAATCATTTTCAGATGCCCTTGGGCTACAGAAGAGAGGGATGATCATTCTGAGCTCTACTGGACCACACACATTTTTATTCAGCACCTCTGAGGACACAGAACATCCACTTTCAAAGTATTTCATGAATAGGTAGGTATCAGGCAAATATTTCTAAGTGTTACTTGGTATGAGGCTAAAAAATATGTTTCTTTACTTTTTTTTTAAGATTGATTTATTTATGCATATAAGAGCCTGGGTGTAGGCCAGAGGTATGGGGGTGGGGTGAGAGGATTCACCAGAGACAGAGTGGGGAGCAGAACAGGCAGATCCACTGAAATACACTGCTGAGGGGAGCAGCGGGGGAGACAGGAGAGGTCTGAAGCACCATATGGGAAGCTCCCTGGCCAGGAATCAAACTCATGCTGGGGTGTCTGCCAACAGCTTCATAGTGCTGAGACTTAACCCATTGAGCCACCTGGGAGGCCCTGTTTCTCTACTTTTGAATTACTGCTCTAGACCAAGGAGAAGTCACTGAATGTAAGACAGGTGAAAATTATCTCACTGGCATCTAAGATCTTTTTTTTTTTTTCTGTAAAGGTTCCTGTTGGACTTAAAATAGAAGGAAAGAACAAACCAACAATCTCACTTGCCTGTGTTATAAGAGGAAAGTGCATCAGCTCTCTACTGTATTACGTAAATAAGATGTAAATGATGAAATTTAGGATTGTGTATTTTATGAAAAATACTAAAAATACATTAACATGTGAATTTATGTTTCCCATATTTAAATTGTGACATATACATATATAATTTTTTCAGTGTAAAATGTTTAAAAAATTAAAGTACAGGGGCCTCCCTAGTGGTGCATCGATTAAGTGCTGCACTGTGGAGCTGTCGACAGCGGTGATGCGAGTTCGACATCTGGGGGAGGGGGGGATTCCCACATGGCGTGGCAGACCTCTCCTGCCTCGCCCACTGCTCCCCTCAGCAGTGTATTTCCATCAATCTGCCTGTTCTGCTCCCCGCTGTCTCTGGTGAACCCTCTCGCCACCCATGCCTCTGGCCTATATCCCAGCTTGTAAGCATAAATAAATCTTTAAAAAAAAAAAAGTATAATTATTAGCTTGCTTCACATATTGCTTAAAATCTGTTTTTGGCCTGGTTTTTCTAATATTTACTTACCTGTTTCTATTCTTTCTCACCTCTATACATTTATTTTGAGACTATCAAGGAAAAAAAATGTATGTGTAATCTCCTTTGCCTCTTACTTTCCTCTGATTGAAAATTCATCAGTGGTTACCATAGAATATGCCTAGGGCCTGTAGGAGCATAAATGAGTTTCAAAGCTCTTTGTAGAATGATCTAGATAAGAGCAAGGCGATAACACTTCAATTGATTTCCTTTCCATAAAATGAGCATTCTATTAGAAAGACATTTCACATAAGACTGAATGAATACTGTCCTCCAACATTTTGACAAAAGCTTAGATTCAAAATATCAACTAGGCTTACGCCAAAGTCAAAACTGCTCCTCTTCTACCCAGAATGGCTTCTATTCTTATTATTTTTTGAGGATGGTTTCTGGCCTCCTGTGGCCTGACGGTGCCTGGCAGTGTGAGTAACACACACTGAACAGAATAGGCCAATTCTGAGTAACAACTCCTTTAAACTCTATCACTCATCTATAGTACTTAAGAAATGTAGACAAGCTTATAGGCAAAGAGCGTACTACTTTACCCAGCTTTCTTAAATATGATTTGAATAAAAACAAGAGAGAGAGAGAGAATCACACGTATTCTGGTAGGAACGGGGTGTTTGTCTATGAAAAGAGCAATTCTGAGTGTAGAGGGAGTTTGGAGAATACTACCACTAGGAATATGTGATTATTGAAGTTTTTATTGTATATTTTTTTATTGAAGTAACACCATGTGTGACTTAGGGGTATAGGGTCACACCTTTTCAGATGTATGAGACCACACCACATACACCAGCACTGTACTAATATCCTTGTATGTAGTCCCCTGGCTGCCCTCTCACCTCTGCCCTCCATCCCCCATCCACACCCCCCACTGGTAACTTCAGTTCTACAATCAGCTTTTCTAAGGTTTAGTTTGGTTTAATCTTGTCTGTTCCTGTGTTTCCTTCTTTCTTTCCTTCCTTCCTGCCTCCCCCTTCCTTTCTTTGTACTGTTTTGTTTGTTTGTTTGTTTACTGAGATAACATTAGTTTACAACACTGTATATGATTCAGAGGTACAGGCTCACACCTCTTCAGATGCATGTTACCACACCACACCCTACTAAGGACCCCACAGTCCTCCACTATGAAGAGGAAGAAAGGAAAGGGAGAGGAAGAGGGGAAAAAAGGGAGAGAAAAAGAAGAAATCACCAAATGCTGGTGATGTTCTGAATTTATACACATTGTCAGTGAGAATGAAGTGTTATGGCTACTGTGTAATGCAATATGTCAGTTTCTTATAATGTTGAATATGTATGCATCATGTGACTCAGCAATCATACTTTTAAAGAATTACCGAATAGAAATGAAATATATGTCCTTGTGAAGATCTGTGTAGAGTTTATAGCAGTTTTATTTAAAATTATCCAAAAGTGGGCTGCCCTGGAGGCACAGGGGTTAAAATCTCAGCACTATCAAGCTATTGCCAGCCACTGTGGCATGAGTTCAATACCCGGCCAGGGAGCTGACCCACATGGTGCATCAGATCTCTCCTGTCTCCCCCGCTGCTCCCCTCGGCAGTGTATTTCCGTCGATCTGCTTGTTCTGCTCCCCACTCTGTCTCTGATGAATCCTCTCACCCCCATCCCCACCCTCACTCATGGCCTACACACTAGTTCCTATATAGAAATTTAAATAAAATAAATCTAAAAAAATATAAAATTATCTAAAAGTGGAGACAACCCCAAAGCCTATCAACTCGTGAGTAGATAAAGTCCTCCTGATGCAGGCAGAAAAGGGAAATTACTTGCAGTAAAAAGAATGACATATTGACATATGGAACACATCTAAATCTCAAAATCATGTTAAGTTAAAGAAGAAAGACATAAAATATATATATTGTATGATTTAATTTGTATGATGCTTTGCAAAGGAGAAAAAAAAAAACTGTTGTGACAGAACTCAACTCCTTGGTTGCCAAAGAATGGGGTTATGGAAAGAAAGGACACAAAGGAGCAGAGGATTATTTGCTAAGGGGATGCAAAAATCTGTCTCTTGTTTGTGGTGGTTGTGACATCACTGGATATTTACTGAGAAGCCCACCAAAGTGGATACTCAAATATAAATTTAATTGTAAAGGACTAAATCTAAATTTTAAAAAGGAGTTAAAATAAAGGTCAAACATTTAAAAGATATGTAGAAATGATGTGTAGCTTGTAAAAAAAATTGGAGTCATTTATTCAAATTTTGATACTAGATGCTGTGAATTTGTGTGCATGTGTGTGAGCAGGGTAGAGAGGGCAAGAAAGGAAAAAGGGAGGGAGACAATGTGAAAAAACAGCACAAGATAAAATAAGGGGACTAGACGAGAGGTTGTAAGAAACAGACAAGCATTCTCTGAGTGGAGAGGGGTAACAAAATGAAGAAAACTTCAGATAGGAGACTCTAAGAAATGAATAAAGTAGTGACAAAAATATGAAAGATGATATAACTATTTAGAAGAATGACTAAATATAATTCATTAACTAAATATTTTATAACTGAAATAGTCAAGATTTCTGGCCTATCAATTTTGGAGTCCAATCTTCATATCATAGCTACAGATAACACCTTGGAAAAAAAAGTAGATCCACTGTGGACATGTGGCAAACTTCCACAGCCTTCTTCATATGTATTCAACTATTTTTCACTTAGCTGTGCCTTCTACTGTACTGGTTCCATATAAAAATGATGTGTAAGTTTCTATGGCTAAGCGATATTAGTTGTTAGTGAATGCTACCTGGTTTTATTACTTTGATGGTATTGTGGAAAATATTCAGAACAATCTTGGTATCCATGCCCAAAATATTCCATCTCAAAATCAAATACCAGAAGAAACATAGTCTCATTCCATAGTAGGCAATTTGTATTCGGGTCTAAACTCTCCTAATCACAATTCTTCCCTCACGTTCTCCCTTCAGTCAGCTGTAATGGCATATTATGCTTCAGCCTTTGAACACAAGTACCAGTTTCCTCTTTCTGACAAAGTAGCCTTTGGAAGCACTAGCATTAGCATTCTAGTCAAGACAACATCTGTGCCATTTCTGGTGTTTTCATTTTCCTTTCACTCTCAGTGTGCACTGGATCAAGACAAGTTTGCTTCTTTAAAGATTGTTATTTTATTACTTAATGAATAACAAAAATAAATCTGATGAATATGGAAAACATGTTTCCCTCTGAAATTAATATTAAATGAATATTTGCCATTAATGAAACAAGGTGACTGTTGTTGTCATGACATAAAGTTCTATTTAGATAAAAGTACACAAGGTACCGTTGTATATATGTATTGACTATAGTAACGTGTTCATAAAAGAATCCTGCTTGGCTGTATTATTTACATTCTGGTTTTTTATTGTGGTTGCTTGCATAAGTCTCTATACTTGACCTAATTTTGTTAAAGGTAAGTGAAGCAAATCTCACTTTTGGTATCTTGAACAAATATATAAATATATGTAAATAAAATTCAATTATTCAGTTTATGTGGAATAAATTGTTTTTTCTTGGTTGTTCACTTCCTAGCAAACCTCCAATTATACAGTGATTTGCATTGCGGGGTATTAAAAAGTTTATTATGTACACCTTTTATTTGAAAAAGAGAACTGCCACTTAGACATTTCCATAAACCCCCTCACCTCTATATTCATCTCCCCACCAGTCTGAACAGTCATCTCTTCTTGTTCTAAGAATTTTGCCTTCCCATGACTCTTTGGAGTTTACAGAGAACATGGGAGAATACTTGGCGATAGACTATTCACTACTGGAAAAGAAATTTGGAATTAGTACATTCTGAGAAAATGGAATACTAACCTTTTTCCTTTAAAACTAATGGTAAGTGGGCCTCCCTGGTGGTGCAGGGAGTTAAGTCTCAGCCTATGAAGCTATCACCATTCACTGCAGCACGAGTTCGATCCCCAGACAGGAAGCTGACCCACATAGCTCAAGCAGACCTCTCCTGTCTCGCCCAGTGTCCACCTCAGCAGTGTACTTCAGTATATCTGCCTATTTTGCTTACCATTCTGTCTCTGGTGGATCCTCTCACCCCTACCCCCCACACCTCTGGCCTATACCCAGCTCTTATATGCATAAATAAATAAATCTTTAAAAAAATAAGTAACAGAAGCGCAAAAAACAAGAGTACTGAAGAATCAGTTCTAGTTAGTTAGCAAGGATGAATCAGCATAATTGCCACCTGTATGGTATTGACGGGAATTAATATGCTTTTGTTGCAGAGATGAATTATATTCATATTACTTATAGTGGATTTGGTATTCAAACAAAATTATAACCCTCTACTTTTCTCCTCTGCTGCTAGGAATCAACATCTCTTCAAAACACAACGCTCACACATGGAAATACTTTTGCCCAAAGATTTTTCTATTATTCTTTTTAATCCATTGTGTGTTTTAACACAACTCACTGATTTAAAAAACCTTCTTATTTTCCAGATCCTCTTAAGGAAACTCTGAATCCTCACTGACATGTAAAATGTCACTGAGGATATTTGGATAATTAATGCTGAGTATATTGATAGTGTTGTAAATCTTAGGATATGAAAAGATAAGACCAAATCCCATAGATAAAACAGCAGAAACCTCTCCTGGTGCCTCTGTTGATTTTAGAGAGAAAATGGGAAATACTGTAATATTGGAGTCTATAAATTTTTTATGAAGGTCTCCCTCTCGGAGTCAGGCTGTAAACTGAGCATGGCATGGAGAATGCGGAATGATTTGTGATCCATAAAATATCATAAGATTCTTCTAGTCATGAGGTCTCTCTCTTGACCTCAAGAAGCATGGTTACTATTAAAAAAGATGGCAGTGGGTAACTTGTCGAGATAAGGTAGCCACCATACAGACCCAAGTGAGACTAAGAACAATTCACTATTACTATCAGCAGGAGACTTCCTTCAATGAGAGTGAATCAGTTGATCCAAGTAAAGACACCACATGATTTCAAGTTGTCGGGTACCACTTTTTTATCGGAATAAATAAGATGTTTGAAAATAGAGTGAGAGTTATTCTTTCTTAATTGTTGAAATCACATACTAATCTATCTACAGCAAAGAGTCACCTGAGGATATCAGCTGGGAGGAGATCCCTCATTGTTTACATACTTCTCTTACAAATGTAATAGTTTAGAATTATTTTTTTGAACATAATTGTATAACTCTATTACAAAAAGGATAAATCTGAACTTCTTGACATCTTGTATTTTCATAGACTGTTTGCATGCCATAGATTTAAGAAGACGGACTAGGGAGAACTGTAGTGAATAAACATGATTCAGAGCAGATCAGGAACAATCTCCAAAACAATGGAAATTTATGGAGGTCAAATGTATGTGAATGATCATCGTATCCATTTGCTAATCATTTTCCTAGAATTAACTGAAAACTTTCAAGATTCCTATTCATTCTCAAGGAAAGAATAGTAAATTAATTTACATTTGATAGACATGAATTTCATACAAAAACTGCCTTATATCTTTAATTATCCATTAAAAGTTTATTATTACATTTATTAAAGATTTACTTGTCTGAAAGCAATTCAGTATCTCTAACTGAACCTGCTTCTAGTTATGGCTCCAGAGATAGAGGCTAATATACAGGTGGAAAAAAAACTCACTATCTTATCTTACCTGCACCAAATATGATAGCTACATTATTCATCTTCCCATGGTGACAAATGATCAAAACTTGTCACTTTACATCTATTTCAAGTCAGTCAACAAATGTGTCAACTGAATTGGTCCAGAGGTATACATGGATGCTTTGGACATTACTTCAATTTTTCCTTCTTTATAATTCCAAATATTTTTACTGTGAAAACCCTTAATTTCCACATTGAATCTATTTATCACCCCCTTTTTTACAATGAAAAATACTTGTCTCTCTTAATTATACCCTTGTGAGGAAAATCATTTGCCGCAAATCAAAGTAATTTTAATTCACATTCATTCTAGTTATAAAATTCAAAAATCACTATTCTTTAATGCTGGTTTCCCCCCTTTTTTAGAAAGAATTCATTTATTTTTGCATGGAACTTGGTGCACGCCAGAGGTGCAGGGAATGAGAGGATTCACCAGAGACAGAGTGGGGAGCGGAACGGGAGGATCTAGTGAAACACACCGCTGAGGGGAGAAGAGAGTGAGACAGGAGAGGTCTGCTGCGCCGTGTGGGAAGCTCCCTGGCCAGGTGGGCACTGAACTCAGGCCACAGCAGTTTGTTTGTTCTTAACAATTATTTAGATTAGTTTCCAAAATTTGCTTTCAGATATATTACACTTTACATTGTTTATGGTGGTCTCTGTTTTTAAATCTGTATTTGAATCTATCTCAAATTTGTGCTGCATCGCTATATTCCACATGTACATGAATCCCTGCATATATAATTAAACCTTTTTTTCTACCAGCTGCTTCCATTTCCTGTATACACCTAGAGATCCCGAAACAAATTCTGAAAAGGTGTTGGTTGAATATGAGGAGAATCTTCTTTTGTATTCATGCTTTTTCAAAAATTCTGTAAACTGAATGAGTGCTGAGGTGTGACTTGTGGTCAATCATATCCATTTTTTTCCTGCATACTTTTCTTGAGAAAAATGTAAAAGGCACATCAAAATAATTGGATTGTCTCAAAAATTCATACCAAGAATTCTAAGTTTAATTGTAAGCACATATAAGTATATCCTATAGACTAAAATTTTCCACCAAGTGATACATTTTTGTAGAGACATCATGTTCTGATTTTGTAACACGATGTAATACACTTTAGCACAAGCAAACCTAAACATATTCATGCAGCCATTCTTGGCAGTAAGGAAAACAAAAATTTCTGAACAACAAAAAAATTAGGATATTTGTATTTTGTACCATCTCTGATACTTCAACATGTTGATTGAAAAAAAAAAAAACGATTTAACACCTGATCAAATACCAAAAAACTTAAAAAGTGATTTTATTACACAAATATCAATTGACAGTTGAACTCTACTCACTAATTAATGTGGGAGCCAGGAAGATAATAAAGGTTCTTGAAGGATCACTTTAAGGAGTTGGGTATTTATGAGCAGTTAAAAAAAAAAAATAGGATAAGTTTGCTATGACAGCTCAAAGCTGGTAAATATCCTTCAGGACAAAAAGCCACAATCTTTGGGACTATCTCCTCTGCTGGAAGTCATTCTGTAACTTCTGTCACATTCTGTAACTAACTCTAGGTTCCTATCACTAAGACAATGAATAAAAAAAAGAAGATTCCCTTCAGATATTCTTGGGTAGACGTCCGTGTCAAACAACACTTCATATGGTATGAAACAATATGTTGTTTTTTTAATTTATGCTGGAATTCACCTAGCAGACATTATATCATGGTATTTAACATTTTAACATTACATAATATTTAATAAACTTGCAATATGTAGATAGAGACATAGATATGAAACGTGGGTAAGTTCTGAGTATGCTAAGAAGCTATAGTAAATCACACACTTCATAAGTGCTGTTCTATAAATATCCTTGTATCATCTGCTTCTTGTCTACTTGTTTTATGTCTACTCTGTACAAGGACTCACAGGTTTTTACTTGATCTATTATTAAATTATATGTCTTAAGTTATACACAGTATGAGACATTCATTTAAAAGTGTCCACATGATTCCTACCATATATTTTTTAAAAAGAAGCAATGGCATGTAAGAGAGGTGAAGGGGAAGTTGTAGAAAGTAACAGAGCTTAAGAAATAAATAAGGTGGGCCTCCTTGGTGGTGCAATGGGTTAAGTCTCAGCACTGTGACGCTATCTGCAGCCACTGCAGCACAAGTTTGATACCTGGCCAGGGAGCTTCCCACATGGCACAGTGGACCTCTCCTGCCTCGTCTGCTGCTCCCCTCAGCAGTGGATTTCAATCTGCCTGTTCTGCTCCCCACTCTGTCTCTGGTGAATCCTCTCACTGCCCCCCCACCCCCACCTCTGGCCTACACCCCAGCTTGTATGCATAAATAAATAAATCTTTTAAAAAAAGAAAGAAATGAATACAGTAACACAGCAGGTGGGGCAGGGATAGAGAATCCCTCATGTGGGTTCATCTACAATGTCTTCGTACCAGTGTTTTCAATTGGCTATTAACTGATAACATATCCTACCGGGAAAAAATAATATCATAATATCATAAATATATTAGAACAGTCTCATTAGTGGTTCACTCCTGAAAAAGACATAGATCTATCTGATTCTTAAACTTTTCCAACGATCTGCCTTATGTTATTTTTGTGTTGTATATGAATTGTGCTGTGTATGTGTATATATACCTAATTTCAAAATACCCAGTTTTGGATCTTAAGACTTAGGCTTTTAAGTCTTAGTTGATAGACACACTGACATACATAACACAATCTCAAAACTTAAACTTAATGAGAGAAAATGCAGGGTGGTAAAAAAGACTTCTAGCTAGTACATCTTCACATGTCTATATGGGAGGAGCAATACTGATGATCTCCAAAATTACACCATTAAAAGTTTTTATTCTATATTAGAAGTTTATTATCAAGATTTAAATTTACGAACCAAAAATATGTGGGGGGTTTTTAAGTTAGCCCATGTTATTCCCCACATCCATTCCCTCCCTGTACTTAGTCCATAAGGCTGGTTGTGCCCATCCCATCTGCAACAGCATGTGAGGGAGCCCTGTCCCAAGAGGAGATGAGAGGAGGGGAAAAGAGGGGAGTAGAGGAGAAGAGCATAAAGACTGAAGAAAGAGATCACACTCAAAGTGATTGGGCGTCAGTTTAAATAAATAACGGAACTTGCGTTGGAGGAGTGCCATGGGCTGCCACAAGTCAAGTTGATTACTGCGTCTGCCCTCCAGAGTTCGAAGTATAATTGCATCAAGGTCTTAATGGAGTGCAGTCACTCATGCAGAATTACAGGCCTCAGTATCACTTGGCTCTCTCAAATTGCATAATTGAACTGGCACCAGCTATGGAAATGACTGGCAGAAGTATTTTCCAAGGACAGGGGAGGAGTTTAGGAACCTCTAATTGCCTGTGGTTCGGTTCTCAGGTCACCTGGAGGTCACGTCCTCTTGATGACCTTCTCCAATATGCCACTCTTCCTATAATTGGCTCCTAATATCGTATGTGCCTCTTCATTTCTACAATGTGTGCCCAGCAGTCAGTTGAGGTTTTATTAGCATGAAGATGGTTTGTTTGGTGCCAGTTGGCTGCTATGGAAACACTGGAAATACATGCAAAAGAAAACACAAATCAAGATAATGATTTCCAAAACAAACAATTTTGCTCCATCAAGAGTCTCATCACCCAAGCCATTGATTTATTAAGTCCCTTAAGTTGGGGGTTGGATCACTCAGAACATTCATTTGTGTATTTATGTGATTTGATAAAGATGAGACATTAACATACTCATGAGTATGAGTCTACTCAAGGATGTACTCAGAACTCGAGTATGAACACACAGCATTCTGTCTGGATAACAGAACAGGGCTCCTCCTTGTGAAGCAGTAATAATGTTTACACCATTCTATTGTGGAGGGCAAATTTCCCTTCTAGAGAGGTTTTGTTGTTCACTAAGAACAAGTTTTGTTAGCTATCATTTAAGGTTTGCTGGATTAACTTACTGAGGGCTTTAACTTGTGTCATAATCTACTTCAGATCAATGGAAAGGACAAAGATGGCAGCCAAATAACTCCGTAAGTGGAAAACAGAAAACGACTATCTTGCTTGAGGAGAGGGAAGCTGTGACTCTTGTTTGAGGAGAGGGAGCTGCACAAGATAGATTTTCCTACAACAATTTCCTAGGGAATCTGGTCGTGAGCTCCGGACTACTTGGTGTGCTCCAGCGATGTGGCTCAGGAAGCCTTCCACAACTTCAAGATGGGAACCGAGATTCATTCAGTACATCAGGAATCGAGATGCAAGGTAGGCTGGGAAATGTAGTTCATGCCTGCCCTGAGTTACAGCTGATAGATTGGAATGAGGCGGGTCAGGTAGCCTCTCTAACAGTGCTCACAATCTACTATAAGAGCAGTAAAAAACACAATGATGATATTGTTAGATATTATATCATTCATCATTAAGTCACATAAGTTATTAACTTTGTCTGGTTCAGAAGTTGTGAATTCATTTAGATATTTCATAGTTAAAATCAAAGAATATTTATTGAATACCTTCTCTGTGTAAGGTACAGTGCCATGGATAAATAAAATTTTTACTTAAAACTTACAGTTGAAACATAAAACAAATTAATTTAAACATTACTCGAGCTGTCAAAAATATATATATATATATAATCTTAATAATTCTGCAGGCATGATTCACATTGACAAATACTAACTTTCTTATTGTGAATACATTTCATTTATGAGATCAATTGCTCACAACAGAAATATCTGATTCTTCGGGAAAAATATATAATCTCCTTTTCCTTATATTATTTAGAAATACACACAAATACCCACACAAGTTCTTACTTTTTTTAAATTTTTATTATATAAAATCTATAGCTGAGTTCGGTGGAGTCTGCTATAGATTTTATTTTTTGTGTGTATGCTAAGCATGCAATTACTTAACAGAAATTTCTGTTAAATTCACATGCTTACCCTAATATTTAAATTATCAATTAACTCTTGTACAAGACCTAAATACAGAGTTGTAGGCAATTCTTGCCATACAATACAGGATGAGTGACTCTTGCACGTCTACCTATGAAATGTCTTCACAGGTTTATGTAATCATTCAGCACAGATGGTAGAAACCCATGACATGGGCCAGTTACCATAAACCCAGTTGACCTAATCAAAATCAACATCCGCTTTAGAAAAATTTATTATCCATTCATAAAATTTAGTGGCATAACATAAATGCCATGGCATCTTAGGTTCTGCGTCAGTAATTGATTTGTTTATGATACAAACTAATTCTCCAGATTCTGCCTCTTTTCCAACAATAACAAGTAGAAGCATGAACAGGGAAGGTTATTATTTACTAGCCACAGCTCAATGCACCATGTAATCAAATCCTTTGTCAGACCATCCTGCCACATAATCAGATTGTGTGAATTGTCAGAGGCAATTTTATAAATATATATTCATTTAAAGCCTCGGTAAACTTGTTATCGTGTAGGATAAGTACATTTCTCTCCCCCACCCCTTCTGTTGTAGTCTGAATTCTTATGTATGGAGTAATTCCATTTCTTAAAAATATTGTTCAACTTTGGAAAAATAATAAATTATCTACTCACCTATAGCAAATATTACCCTTCTAAGCCCAATGCATTACATTATTATAATTTGATTTGTTTATAATTTTCTCCCGGGATAACTTCTTTACAGGGCATTTTAAATCTATTTTTCTGAAATTTCAATAAATATTTTTGCTGAGCCATGTTAGAGTTTAATAACAACTCAGTACACAGTCAAGAGCTTATCAACATGGGTTTGAATATATACAAGCAGCCACTCACAGCTGCATATGAAACTATACTCCTTTACAAGGAACAGGTCTGTGTGTGATCTGTGCCTTTGGTATGGTTTCATCTGTCTTGAACAGACATGAACACTCTCTGCATTTTGTTTACACTTGGTAATGATGAGTAGGGCGCTCCAAAAGTTTTATGGTATTGATTAAAATGGCTAAGCTGAAAATCGATCCTCTTTGCAGGTGACTCACACTAATAATAAAAAAGGTATTACATGTTATTCTTATAGGGCAACAATTACATAATCTCTGAGGAATAATAGTGGAGAGACACATACTTTTTAAAAAATATGTCTGTGTTCCAGAAAATCAAGTAGGAGACATTTCTTCATTTAACATTAGCGTAAAAAAATATTGAATAGTCACTCTTGTATTTGGCACAATTAGGGAGAACATAAAAGGAAAAGATTTGGTTTTTATCCTTAGGGAATGTGAGCTAAGGAAACCTAGGCACCAGAAGCAGCACAGGAACAAGGAAGAACAGAATAAATATAAGTATTTGTAAAACAGTAAAGGCAGAGGGAAAAGAAACATAGGAAGTAATCATCAAGGTAGTCTGGTTTAATAAAAAATGTTTGAAGAACGAATTGGTTGATATGGTTTGGAAGAGAAAATTATTTTCAGATTTTTTGGAAATTAATGTTGGAAGTGAATGTAAATTCAACAGGAATAGCGGGAAGGGGATGATTTTGGTTGGGAGCAGCTTGACATCACGCTGCCTTATGTGCAAGAGTAGTATAAAAATTGGGCCTCCCTGGTAGCTCAAGAGGTTAAGTCTCAGCACTGTCAAGCTATCAGTAGCCATTGCAGCACGAGTTCGATGCCGGCCAGGGAGCTTCGCACATGGCACAGCAGATTGCTCCTGTCTCACCCGCTGCTCCCCTCAGCAGTGTATTTCAGTAGATCCGCCTGTTCTGCTCCCCACTGTCTTGGGTGATTCCTCTCACCCCCAGCAACTCTGGCCTGTACCCCTTCTTGTATGCATAAATAAATAAAAATAAATCTTTTTAAAAAAGAATAGTATAAAAATCATTCTTATAGTTAATTATATTTGGCAATTATAAAAAATAAAAGTAATGATAGAGAGGTGGTGTCCTAGTGCTGGAGCTTTAATCACTCCTGGCGAAGGCGGTGGCACACAAGCTCAGTGAGTCAGCAGATAGAGCTTCATGTCTGACGAAGCCCATGCCCTCGGTTATGAGGATCTTCTACCCAAAGTCAGCACACTCCTCTCAGTTGGAAGTTTTTGTGGGTAGGCTTTGTGATGGGGAGCTGCTGTTGGTCACCATCTGTGGAATCCCAGCCCTCCTTGTTATCGGCGTTGTCTTTGCACCCAGATTTCCTGCTGTCAATCTAAACAGAGTCAAGCATGGAGTCTCTCACTGGGGCAGAAGTCGTGATATGAGGAACATACTGGGAAAGCAGTATCTGCAGAAAGGAGCAGACAGACAAGGCCAGATTTGCAAGTACAGCTAGAATACCTTACAGTGGGTCTGCGAATCCTAAGTGGCCTGTTTGGCCACGATTTTTGTTACCTACTGTTCTGCATTCCTACACAAGTTAACAACTGTCTGGTCAATCAGTCTTAAGAGTCAAACCTTGCAGGGTGCCTTTCAAATCAACCAAGAACAGAAAATCTGATCGTCCTGGGAAGCCTGTGCATCAGGAAGTATAAAGGTACCGCCTTGTTGATGAGATCAAATCCTGGCTGGGGCTTTAGGGTTTGATTTCCATGACAATACTGAGTCACCAAGCAGAAGAGAGCCTGGAGGGCAGACCCACCTCCCTGATACTCAGAAGATCGCAGTTTCTAGCTTCACCCCTCCCTCCTCCTTTGTCCTTTTCCCCCTTACAATTGATGCTGTATGATTACTTGATCAATAAAAAAGCCAGCATCTTGCTCTTTGGCGAGTCCTGCTTCCTACAGTTTGTTCCAGGACTCCCGTTAGTCAGTGCAGTGTTGTCAAGGCAACAGCTTACTTGTAAAGATTAGCAGAAATAACTAGAAATAATCTAGTCCCTTAAGAATAGGGACTAGAGATAGGATGCTTTGATTAGTGGGGATTAGGGAGTCCCCAAGCAATAGCCCTTTTCATGCCACCCTTGCTGGCATCAGACCATGATGCGTCCCTGATAACGCACCCCCATGCAGGTACATTCCTCCAGTACTTGCCCATCTTTTCTGAACCTGGTTCTAAATAAATATGAGACTGTTACAGGGCAGGGAGAGGGGCACATCCGGAACCCCCAACCTGCCCGCTCGAAATAGGTTCTGCCATGCGCTGCATCAATTCAAAACATACAGGACCTTGGGCCTCCCTGGTGGCGCAGTGGTTAAGCGCTGCGCTGTGGAGCTGTGGACAGCGGTGACGCGAGTTCGACACCCGGCCAGGGAGAATCCCACATGGCAGACAGATCTCTCCTGCCCCACCCACTGCTCACCTCAGCAGTGTGTTTCTGACTATCTACCTGTGCTGCTCCCCACTCTGTCTCTGGTGAACCCTCTCGCCACCCCATGCCTCTGGCCTGTACCCCAGCTTGCATGCATAAATAAATAAATCTTTAAAAAAAAATACAGGACCTTAAGTGGAAACAAACTTTAATACAATCAGTGTACAATACAAAAGAGACAAAGATTATAGTTTCTAAATCAAGCGCCCAAAGTTACCCAATCCCTCGTGGGTAAACGTCCATCCAAATGGGATTGGCACAGAGCAAGTCCCGAAAGCCTGCCACAAGTCTAAAACACCCTTTGGCAGGGTCAGAAACAGCCAGACAATTCTGGGAGGTGCTAAAACACCTTTCTAGGCAGGGACCCATACAAAAGGCTCAGAATGAGCCAGATAGGTCTGTGAGGAAAAGAACAAAAGATCAAAGCTGCCATCATTAACCTCCCACGGCCTCTCACCCACATCTGTTTCTGTCCAGGCCAGTGCAGCTTCCTCACATGTCTCTCTGCTCCTTGTGCCTCTTCTGGCCTCCATCCTGCTTCCTTCCTTCTCCCCTTTTTCTCCTCTGTGTCTTCTTCTCTCTTTCTCCAGCTTCTTATCTCCCCTGCTCAGCTCCACCCTCCCTTGGATGGGGCAGGGAACCTGGAACACACCTTTTTTTCTGGGGACCACCCTGTTAGAAGACTGCCCATAGACTGGGGCTGCATTTTTTAGGTGTAGCCCCTCGAGACCTCCCACTACTTGAGCTTTGAGTAATTTTCCCTCATCCTGCGCTGCTCCCCACACCGCTGCCCTGCAAGCACCTTCACGCTGGCTGTCGCCAGGAGATGCATATAACTTAATGCCAAAAACAATGCTTAACGTAAGTGGACAAGTCTCTGCTGCAGCCATCAACGAGAAAAGGATTAAATTTGTCCGAATGACTCCTGTGTCTGTCTCTTAATTCAGATTAATTTTGAACAGGGAATAGAGCATAATTCTTTTTTATTTTTTAAGATTTATTTATGCATACAAACTGGGATACAGGCCAGAGGCGTGGGGCGGCGAGAGGGTTCACCAGAGACAGAGTGGGGAGCAGAACAGGCAGATCAGAGATACACTGCTGAGGGGAGCAGCGGGCGAGGCAGGAGAGGTCTGCTGTACCATGTGGGATTCTCCCTGGCCGGCTGTTGAACTCGCATTGCTGCTGCCGACAGCTCCACAGCACAGTGCTTAAGCCACCAGGGAGGCCCATAAAGCATAATTCTTTATGGAGATTTGCAAATGCCATCTCTCAGTGCTATCATTTAACCACATTTAAAGATAAATGTCAATTCCAACCTGACCCACACGTTTCCATCTCTTTGTGAAACTAGAAAGTTCCTATTTGATATGATGGGTAGGTTATGCTGTGCATCTGGGAACACTGTTACCATATTTTTATTTTAAAAAATTAACCTTCCTAGGGCCTCCCTGGTGGCGCAATGGGTTAAGCACAGCACTGTGGAGCTGTCATCCACCGCTGTGTGAGTTCGATGCCCGGCTGGGGAGATTCCTACATGGCACGATAGACCTCTCCTGCCTTGCCCCCTGCTCCCCTCAGCAGTATATTTCAGTAGATCTGCCTGTTCTGCTCCCCACTCTGTCTCTGGTGAACCCTCTCACTGTCCCACACCTCTGGCCTGCACCCCAGCTTGTATGCAAAAATAAGTAAATCTTTTAAAAAAAAACTTAAAATAATAGCATTCCCAGATCTCCACAATAACCTACCAAACCATATCAAATATGACTGTTCTGCTTTTGGACAGGGGAGAAATTTGGATTATATAAGAACAGTATAAAATAGGCAAGTACATCTATTTTGCACACATACAATTTATCTGTAAAATAGCATTTGCTAGTAAAGAAAGAAGTTTTGGTTCCAAAATTCCCTTTTTGAAATTGTACATTCAGCCACACAAGGTTGAGGATCCTACAATAATACTGTTCCACAACTTAACAAGCTATCTCATCACAAGAAAAGGTGGCATTTTAATTTTGTTCAGTGGTTAGTCCAACACTATAATGTACCTGCATTAAAAATTGTTTCCTTTTAAATGAAAATAGGACATTTTTAATTAGGAAAAATTTATCTCACTCTCTAAAATAATATTGTGCATTTATTTTTTTTAATTCCAATGTAATACAAACTATTAATCAGTTATTAGTCTTTGTATTTGGTAAAAGCATTAGTGCAAGGAAGAAAGCATATGAATTTGGAGAAATAGGCATTTCATTCCATTTTAGGAAGAATTACCCTAACTGTGGTAATGCCAGAGAGAAAAATAAAATCTCTATACCTTTATTGCACTAAAATATAAACTTTGCTTTCAGAAAGAACTAAGGATAATTCACTCTATCAAGATTGAAAATTTAGATGAGCTGTAGTACTGGTTGTAATTAACATGATTGAAAGAAAACTTCGCAGGTCCTATAAAAAATTACTTCTTCAGAGAAGTTAAGATGGAAAAGACTAATTTTGAGACTTCTGTTTATTATCAACTAAATAATCCAAGCCTACTCTCCAGCTAAAAACAATTAAAAAAAAAAGACAGGACAAATATAAAATTTATTTGAATTAAAGCATAAGAATTTTTTGTAAGATTTATTTATTTTTGCACACAAGCTGGGGTGCAGGCCAGAATTGTGGAGTGGTGAGAGGATTCACCAGACACAGAGTGGGGAGCAGAACAGGCAGATCTACTGAAGTACATTGCTGAGGGCAGTGGGCAGTGGGCGAGGCAGGAGAGGTCTGCCGTGCCATGTGGGAATCTCCCCGGCCCGGTATCGAACTCGTGCTACAATGGCTCTGGATAGCTTCATAGTGCTGCGCTTAACTGGTCGCACCACCAGGGATGCCTGCATTAGAAATTTCTAACTTAAAAGGACATTGATGCCCAGGAATATAAGTCTAGGGGCTTAGACAGAAGGACTTGCTTTTGCTCAGGGCAGTTTTCTGATTCTGGAGGTGATGACTGTTGGGTTTGAGCAATTCTTTTTCACAGACTGCGAAGAGTGGGGCGAAGTAAGGGGATCTAGAAGAAGACAGCTCTGTTTAATTATTCACTCTCAATCACAGCTGTTTCCATTTTGAATGAGAAAAGTAGCACAGCTGAACCAAACAATGAGCTAACTTTTCTGGGTTTCTTTTCTGTTCTAATCTTGGTTCAGCATAACTTTATACTGCTTTGATAACTTCCCTACACCTTCTGCACAGCTGATTGTAAATAAATTCAGATGTTCTGTGGACTATGTGAGTGAATAAACAGCTTAGTGGAGAGTGAGAGAGCGAATCTGTGGTCAGAAACTTAGCCAGTGGGCATGTGCCATCTTTGCATTTAGGGGTGGTTGGAATCTGGTTTCCAGATACTTGAAATAGAAGCTTGGTTAATCATTTTTGCCTCAATTTAAATCAATAATATGTGGCTCAGTTAGAGACATAACTTTCTTTTTCTTTTTTAAAAGATTTATTTATGCATACAAGAACAGGGGTGCAGGCCAGAGGTGTGGGGATGGGGGCAGTGAGAGGATTCACCAGAGACAGAGTGGGGAGCAGAACAGGTGGATCTACTGAAATACACTGCTGAGGGTAGCAGTGGGTGAGACAGGAGAGGTCTGCTGCACCATGTGGGTCAGCTTGATAGCCAGGCAGAAGGGGCTACAAAACTGGCCAAGGGGCACTGCCCAAATTGCTTACCGGTCACTATCTTGGTTCTGCACCCGTGCACACAGTTGCAAGACTACTCAGGCTTAGGAAACAATAACAACGGTATTTATTTAACAAACAGGGAAAAACAAAGAGTTACTAAGGCCAGAATATGGCTGCTTACCTTACTTAAAGCAATGTCCTGTCCTTTTAAGTCCCAAAGAAGTAACAACAAAGGTGGCATCTTCCTGCCACAGCTGATGTGGAGCTCCTCTTCCAAACAATAGGCCACGTCTATTGTTCCAAAATGGCGTCTTCCTGCTTCTGCAGATGCACAACAGCCAGAGTGTAGGCCAGGTTCCAACTAATGAGGATGACACAGAACACAACTGGCGATACTCCGGGAACTGCCGTGGTGTCCCAGCACAGCACCAGGCCAACAACACTGCAAACAGCAACTACAGTGGCCAGACGGCCCAACAGACTGTACTCACGCATTTTAGGAAGGCACCAGCTTCAGGCCTCTGCCTTCTTCCTTCGGCTGCAGTAAAAACAAAACTGGGAGCAGTTTCCATCACTCGGCTACTTGCAAAGCCTCCAGAGTCGCTGGCCCCAAAGTCACTAAAAATTCCAGAAATGCCCAATCCAAAACTCTACATTCTGGAGGCTGCTTCTTTTCCTAAATCATGGTGACTAAACCTCCTTCTCCTTCAGTCCCTTTTATTTCTAATCAGAGTCTCCACCCCAAACTGCAAAACCTTTTAGCATTTTTCTCTGGGGCTATTCATTCTCATCAGCAACCCCCTGCAGCGGGCACCACCTTTACTGGACTTAGGACTCATCCTGGTTACAAGCTCCCTAGCCAGGGATTGAACTCGTGCTGCAGTGGATGGTGATAGCTTGATAGCGCTGGCTTTAACCCCTGTACCACCAGGGAGGCCCCAAGACATAAACTTTCTTGAGTGAATCAGTTGGGGACTTGACCAGCTCTTGAGGAGTTAGTACAAATCAGTCAGCTCTGGGTGTTGCTTGGAACATCCTAGTCGCCCAGCTGTGAATAAACAGCCACAGCCCTTAACCCTTTGTTTCATGGGAATCTGAAACCTAGAATTAGCTGCCTTAGTCATTTGTTCCCCTGTCTTCTGACAACACTTCCTGAAATTTAGGACAATGAGGGTAAATGCATAATGAAAGCAATAATAGAATAATGCCTATTGTTAAATAGTACATCTTTAAAAGAAACAGGCTGTTTCTTTAATAAACTGACCTACAAATATTTTTATCTTTTACATCTTTTACTTCCAGAATATGTTTGTCAATACTGTTCTACTTATACTGCAATTAATTTGTAGAATATATTCATATAGTAGAGAGAGAGAGAGAGAGAAAGAGAGAGAGAGAGAGAACAAACACAGGAGACTATATTCTGTATATCCAGTACTCGCAAGTCATTCATTCTCTTGCTTCTCTAGAACTCTGTGAAGCAGATATCACTCCAATTGTTATTTTAATGTTAAGGAAATAGGCTGAGTGGCTAAATAAATCTCTTCACAAAAGTTCTATCTTGATTTTACTAAATCCAGCCTTTCTAGTGGCCTGAATTCACCCAACAGCGCCCTTATTACATTAGCATTACTTGTTTATACAATAACAGTGTGAGTGTTGTTAAAAGAAAAACAAAACCATAAATTGCTAGTGTTCTTACTTTGCTAAGTGAAAGACTATCAATTTTTTCCTATTTACCTCTCTATCTGTCCACTTTCATAATTATTGTACCTTTCCTTGGTGAGATAGAAAATACTGGAGATAAATTACTTGATATTAAATTGATAGAGTATTGCCTGTTCAATTTTTACCTAGGGTTTTGTTGAAAATATGAATACTTGAATTCTATGCCCTGGAGATTATGATTCAAATTTGTGACAGGATCAAGATGTTTGAAATTACAACAAATTCTCCCACACGATGTTGATGCAAATGATTCTGGTACCATACTCTTGGGAACATTTTCAAAAGAGGGATTTGAGTTTAAATCTCAACATGAACTTTAGCAACTTGTATTTTGCTCTTGTTTGGGGTTGTTTGGTTTGAGATGCAGGGGAGGAAAGAGGAAAGAAAATATATTCATATATGTGTAAATATACTATTGCAGACCAAGATATCTCTTAGCACAAAGCATTAAAACCAAGATAATAACAAATTGCATATATAGGACAATTTAACTTAATTTTGGTAGTTATACCTGCCGTGTGTCTGCAAGAGTAATTTAATTAAAATGGAAAATGTGATATTTGGGTAATATGTTTTTGAACTTTCTATCTAATTACTAACTGTAAGTGCACTGACCTCATGCTGCTACTAACAACTGAAAATAATACAAAATATATTTCCCTAAATGTTCCTTACAAAAGCATGTAGCTAGCCAATTATAAGTATTTACTTTCACTTTTCTATTTGAACTAATATATATGTGTTAAAACTTAGAAAAATGAAGATTATTAAATTTCTATGTTAACAACAAAACTTTATCAAAGTACTTTTTCACAAAAGCTTTTCTAGTTCCCACTAAATGATTTCAAATATTAGTAGCTTGAAATAAAAAATAAGACACAGAAAACAGCAAATATTAAAAATAGTTTTCCATAATAGTTGACTAGTTTATTGGCTCAAGTGGTTATTTTTCAGAGATAATCACTGACTCAAATATTTGGTTGTAGGTGTTGAATTTGTTTATTAAATATGACATCACGTCTACTCTCAATCTAGAATGATTAGCTCTTACACAACAAAACTGTGGAATGCCTTTTCTGAGAATCTACTCTCAGATCCTAAGTGTTGAGGAATTCTGAATAAGAAAGGACTTACATATATGCCAACTTTATTTGACCCACCCTGTGAAGATGTTTGAATGGAATTACTGTATGGCAAGTGGTGGCACCATGGAATTGAAATATGATAATCTGATCTAGATTTCTGTAACTAAGTAAATTTAAAGATACTATTTGAAAATCTGGTATGAGGGCCTCTCTGGTGGCACAAGGGATTAAGTCTCAGCACTATCAAGCTATCACCAGCCACTGAAGCATGAGTTTTATCCCTGGCCAGGGAGCTGACCCACATGGCGCAGCAGACCTCTCCTGTCTCCCCCACTGCTCCCCTCAGCAGTGGATTTCAGTCAGTCTGCCTGTTCTACTCCCAGCTCTGTCTCCAGTGAATCCTCTCACTGCCCCCCCACCTCTGGCCTATACCCCAGTTCTTGTCTGCATAAATGAATAAATTTTAAAAATCTTTGAAAATTTGGCATGTTTTGTGATGCAATACATTTCTTAAATAATTTGCACATCCATTTTCAGAGGATCTCATGCCACGGACAGCTGGGCACCGATGAAGTTCTCAGCTATCACAAAGACTCAGAGTCTAAATGAATTTGCAACAGGGGGCAGCAGGGACAGCACCATGGAGAACAGCTCTGCCTTTCACTCTCCCAGCCCATGCTTTTATTAAAAATAAGAACAAAAGAACAAGCAACCAGCACACAATTGTGTTTATGCTTATACAAATTAATAAGATACTGCTGAAAACAAATTTTTTTAGTTAGCAGGGAACATGCGCACAAGCCATTACGTCCTCAGAGAACAGGAGTCAATTTTGGGAAGAAGTTCTGTTTGCAGAACTTCTAAGATCCTGGAACTCTGTGTGCAGAGTACCCGGTTAGAAACAAAGACTCAGGCTCTCCTTAGGATGACTGACTCCAATGGCCTCATCCCTGATAACACCTTCCACATTGAGGAAGATTCACTCACTGACACTCTGAATGTTCTAGTCCACACACGTACTCCTTTTTCATCCAATTGGTGGCTTTGGGATGAAGAAGTTGACAAGATTTGTCAGTCTTATTGATCTACCATTCTCCTTTGGGATCACCTTTAAGAAAATCAAAACAAAACAAAACACTTTCAGCTGCTCTCTAACATGCTATTAGATTAATGACAAAGGTTTTGATTCCTAGGGACTTTTGCCTCCCACATCAATTGAATCTAATTCTGATAACATATGTTTAGAATACAAGAATAATCTCCATCCAAGCCAAAATCTTGAGTACTACTTTTCATCATATTACTTACTCTTATACTTCATCTACTTTTTTATTAGTCAATTGATTTTTCGATAGGATAAAGGAAGAGGATTATATTTATTGTGCTCCAGATACATTCTATCACATACAATGGAATATTGTAACTTAACCTTCTTATGTGTAGAAGGGAATTATCACAGTACCTACCTACCTCGTGGTATATGCCAAACTGATTTTTATCACTAGAGATTCAACTGGCTTCACCTACCCCCTGTACTTCAGCTATCTCTTTAATAAGAGACTTGATTACCAAACGAACTATCTCATCTTTCAAGGATGACCACATGTTGACCACATGTCCTGATTTAACCTAAGCAATCCCAGTTTGTTATAATCAAGTAGTATAGTTACTATGTTTAGCATAATTAATAGTAATCCCTTTCGATCTCAAAGTACCCACAATTTGAAGGTTGATTATATGCTTCCCTATTAACATTACTGGTTACTTAGTGCCTCCCATTGGACTAAGGCTTTGATTTAGCCTCTTTTGCACCCACTTTGGTCCAAGACACTTAGGTCCAAATCATTAGAACACGGAGCATTTCAATTTCCCTAGACTCTTCCCAGAGGGAACTTATAACTCAGTACAGAAGAGATGGAAAGTAACAAGTGTGTGAACTTTTTTTTTTAAAGATTTATTTATTTTATACATACAAGCTGGAGTGTAGGCCAGAGGCGTGGGGGGGGCGAGAGGGTTCACCAGAGACAGAGTGGGGAGCAGAACAGGCAGATCAGAAATACACTGCTGAGGGGTGCAGCGGGTGAGGCAGGAGAGGTCTGCCGCACCATGTGGGATTCTCCCTGGCCAGGCTCCACAGCGCAGTGCTCAACCGCTGGGCCACCAGGGAGGCCCTCAAGTGTGTGAACTTTTTAATAAAATAAGAGATAAATAAAATCCATTAAGTTTATAGACTTCTACCCCTTAACAGCTGACTTTGAGATGTAATGGTTCCATAAGATTCCTTTATTTATTCAAAGAATTAGTCATATTTTGAGAGACCATGACCAGTGCAGTAAGGCATCTCATTGACTTTCTTTTCTCTCCTTTCTCCCATCTAGCATTGTAATCAAAGACATAAAACATGATTTTCTTTCCTTGCTCAGTTTTCTAGGAAATACAGAGTAAGACAGTACCGGGAATGATCCTGAAAGTAAAATTCTCCTAACAGGCTTTTGGATTAGATTCCTTGTGTATCTGGAGGCAACAAGAACCTTTTTTTTTTTTTTTTTAAGTGGCTCAAATTGTGTATGCCATAAATAACCCTGTATTAAAGGGTTTGACCCTTTTAACGTTTGAGCCTGTATGGGTTATGGACAAAAGTCTTGGTATTGTCCAGGTTGATTTAAAGGTTATGGTACTAGAAGGATTGTGTTGTGGGTGACTTTTTTTATGGCATTTCACTTAGAAAAGTGAAAAAAAATACATCTCAGATGACTTAATTTCCAACAATACATGCCCTAAAAATCAAGACTCGTGAACAGTTTCTAAGAAGACCACTGTATCCTATAGAAAAAGATTATTGTAAGTCTGTGCTGAAATAATTCTAGAATGTGGCAGGGAACTCGATGATATGCAATGCCTTATGCAAAATCTGCAACCTTAGTAGGAAAACAGTGGTAGCAGAGAGGTGGGATTTTGGTGGAGGGATTTGGAAATTCTCATCAAATTCTCCTGAAGCCCCTTGGCTGAGAGAAGCAATCCAATTCCATTGGGAAATGACAAAGAATTTCATTGTACAGGGACTGTGATGCTCACAACAGGAGCATTTGTTTCTTCTTCACATTAACACCCACACTCACCACCCCTCTTCACCTTCAGGAAGATGACAGGGTCAGTTCTCAGCACAGCCAGAATCTGACAGTATGAACACTACTATGCAGGGGGAAAAATAGTTGTTCAAAGACAAAATAGTTGGGGGAATTCAGGCTATGAGGGGCAGAGAAGTGGACAATGCATTAGTGATAAGGCTTCACAACTTGCAAATAAGAGTTCTGTCAGGGAACTCTGCAGCCAGGCAGTTGTTTATAATATTTTGTTGCAGTGGCTTTTTGAAGCCAGGAACAAAAGAAATAGCCTGCATTGAATGTGGTGGAGATGCCAGAATGTCTCTGAACACAGTCCAGCAGACTGAGTTAGGGATCTGAAGACTAAGGGGGCGACAATCTAGACAGAAGCATTGTGTGTACACCACCTGAATACATTCTCCAATTGAGTTTGCTGGACAGTCTCTTCACTCAAGTGCTATCGGCTGTGCTGGAGGCAGAGACACTATTATTATCAGCAGATGATACCTCTAAGATTTTAATGAAGTGAAGTTTTTAGGAAGAAGCGTCTAGCATTGATGAATGCTGCTGTAGGCAAGAAGTTCAGCGTAATACAACTTCAGAGTTGAGAATAGAAGTCAAGATAGGTATTTTATTTATGCCACAGATATATTTTCTGGAAAGAGATGCTTCGACAATTGTAGAAACAGAGATTAAAAGCAAAATATGAGAATAAAAAAACAACCAAACAATTTTAGAATACTATTGGTCACATATATGCTATATCAATTACATCTTAATAAAATATCCTTACATAAAATTGATTATATATACGCCACTAGAGGCTTTAGAAACTTTTTTTTCCTAAAATGTAAATTATCTTCATTTTACTTTCTACTTTTTAAAAAAAGATTTATTTGTTTATGCATACAAGAACTGGGGTGTAGTCCAGAGGTGTGGGGGTGAGAGGATTCACCAGAGACAGAGTGGGAAACAGAACAGGTGGATCTACTGAAGTACACTGCTGAGGGGAGCAGCGGGCGAGGCAAGAGAGGTCTGCTGTGCCATATGGGAAATTCCCTGCCGGGGATTTAACTAGTGCTGCAGTGGCTGCAGATAGCTTCATAGTGTTGAGACTCAACCCCTTGAACCACCAGGGAGGCCCTTACTTTCTACTTTTTCTACATAATACATTTTCAAGATGCTTATTTGAGGATACAAAAATACTAAAACTAAAAAGGAATTATTCCCGTCCAACCACATCTTATAACTGCTGTGATGAGAGTATTTTGTCATTTATTCAATTAACTTTGTCATTATATTGCAACTTCAATTATACAATCTTTTATTTTTCACTAATGTGGATATGGCAAACTTTTCTTTTTATTAACCAGAACAGTCTTTGAAAACAATTTAAGCAATGTTTTACTTTCTCTGTAGTGGGTTCCTCTGTGTCACTTTAGTAAACCTCTCCTACATTTCCCACAATTCATTTACATGGTGGGGTTTGGGGTAGAGTTGCCACAGGGAAATGTATCATCTCCTTACAGACAATATTTCTGTTTAAAACAGAAAATTTTTATAAATTATATTTATTTAAAGGATGTGATAATGAAAATTCTTAAAACATGTTTCTGTTGTGGATTACTTATTAAAGTTCTGTATCCTATGAAACTTAAAATCTTCTAAAGCAGAGTTGCACAAAGGAAATATTGATATATAAACAGAAGATAATTAAAAAAATCTGTAACATATTTTCATATATAAGTACTTTTTATATGACAATTTAGACACTGAAAATTGATTACTGAGTCACAGATTACTTAAAAAGTATAGTTCTATTAAAATAATAACTTATTAACTACCAGGTCATATATTAAAATTGAAATAACATGAATTAGGAAGTTGAAGAAAATATAAATATATAGTCAGATTATTTTACTTAAGAAAATTATTGGAACATTCCCTATTATAAATAGTTTTCATGGTGACTTTTATTCATGGCATTGGAGGGCAATTATTTTTCCCTTATTTTTCCATATATATTTACAATTCCCCATTTCATTGCATTAACTGTTTTATTATATCCATCCTTGACATACCTGAGAATTTCCCTGGTTTACAATTTCTCATTTAGTGATATGTGTCATTAGATTTTGCTGTCCCCACTATCGTATTCTAGAGGGACAATCAACATGCAAACACTTTTAGCTACATTTTTGGTTAGCAAGCAAATATTTACTAAATTTTGTTTCTCAAATGGATGTTCATTGATGTATTTTTGGCAATTTATGAAGCTGATTTTAGAAAATTTAATTTTTATCTATATTTCTCTAAAATAAAGAGTAAATTTGGTAATTAAGACCACATTCGACAACATATTGCTATCTAATTGCAGAGCTTACTTCTACATTATATTGCATAAAAATCTTCTTATTGGAATTCTAAATTGCAGCAGTAACCTGCAGTTGAAAGGATTTTTACAGATTAAACTGTGATTAGTTAAGGCCTTTAGAACACTAGTCTTTTCATTTGACAACAGGGAAATAATAGTAATATCTAGTAATTTGTCATTTAAATTTTGATAAATTTATGTGAAAATAAATATTAGATTTAATATGTACTTATATTTGAATCAATGCAGAGAACTGATATTATTGATCACTGCATGAAGAATACCCAGTACCATTTCCAACATCATAGGCGTTATTTTTAGTATTATATTTATTTCTTGAATAGATCTTAACTAGCAATACTTCATCAGACATGAGTTCAGAAAAGTTTTTAAATAAACAGAATTTGTTTTCAGGTTTGGATTGTAGACATTCTACTTTGTTGATTGTTACATTAACGTTTTAATCTGCTAAAAAGCAGATTCCTTATTTCAAAGGAAATCTGCTGACAATGTTAAGGATAATTATTAAATTGATAGCAATAACAGTTATTAAAATATGATATTTGAACTCAAAAAAGTCCTTATTTGACTAGTGAGGCAAAACAGAAAAACTTATTGAATTCATAACCTTTGATAATTTATTTTTAATTAATTAATTAATTAATTAATTAATTAATTTAAGATTTATTTATTTATACAAGCTGGGGTACAGGCCAGAGGTGTGGGATGGCGAGAGGGTTCACCAGAGACAGAGCGGGGAGCAGAACAGGTAGATCAGAAATACACTGCTGAGGGGAGCAGCGGGAGAGGCAGGAGAGGTCTGCCGCACCATGTGGGACTCTCCCCGGCCGGGCGTCAAACTCACATCACCAGCTGCCGATAGCTCCACAGCGCAGCGCTCAATCGCTGCGCCACTAGGGAGGCCCTGATAATTTATTTTTAAAAAAATAATTGTTATTTTTTAAATAATTTTAAAAATTATTTTTGTTGTCATAATACAATTAACTTCTATTTATACATTTTGTTTTAACGTTTTAAACATATAATAGCAAAAAAATAAAGGTAGCTAATCTGCACTCATTAAATAATGCTCAAACAACATTAAAATAGAACATTACCCAATAAGAAGGCATGTCTTTTCTGATTTATAAAAATGCTTATCTGAATTACTCAAATTTGAAAATCTAGTTCCATTGCACAGAACTGTTACCTTCTCATATCGTGAATCTTATGATTCCAATATTTAAGATGACAGACCCTCTGAAATTGAAAAACATATATTTCTTTAGAATATTTTCCATTGTTACAATTTGAAATTTCTTTTCTAGAAATTCCTAAAATGCTGTAATTATCTTGGTGCATCAATTTTAATTCTCTTCCTATCCCTTATGTGCTACTGGATTCATATCCAAGTAACTAGGGATATTTCTCCTGTGTCAGTCTATATTCTATTTTAAGTATTTTAAAAAACATCTTGATTATATGAGGCGATTAAGGGGAGGAATGAGGAAAGATGCTTTCGGACACTTTTTCATTAAAGATATCTTAAAATATTAAATTAGTTCTGTTCCCTGGGTATATAAATTATTTCCTCAATAGCTTTAGAGAGGTTTTCAAACCTCAAGATTAATGCTAAAAATAACATATTTGAAAAATTTAAAATCTATTTCCCATGAAACTTGCCTTTTTGAAAATTAATAATACTGATAATTATAGTAATAATAAATTCTATAAAATTAACTACTAAAATCATTAACCTCTGCTAAATTTTTGTAAAATAAGACAGATTCAAGTACATTTTTAAAATATTCTGTAGAAAATTATTGGATTCTTAAAATAGCGATTTGAGTAGAAGTGGGGTAAGGGAAACTAGATTTTTTTTTTTTTAATACTAGGCATTCAACAGCAGTACATAGTGGGATAATATTAATTTTTAGAAGGGGAAATCATCTTTAAAAATGTCTCATGACCTAGAAAAACAATTTATCTTATACTTCTCCCTTAATAAATGATTGATTTTTATTATTAATGAATAAACTGTTGTCAATTTATGATCCTCTATGGTGAGTTACATCCATTAACAGACGTTATGGATCTGACTAGAACAGAAAGATTTAATAGGGAGCCTTCTCATCATGCTATTATGTCAAAAGCACTAGGAAATTCCCAGTGGACACCCAGAAATACAGAACTTAGGTATTTTTGCCTAACAGCGTTCTTCCAAGAATGCTACTTATATGCGCCTTCACAATATACAGATATTTTTTAAATTAATTTTTCCTTTCCTACTTCTCTTTATAAACTTAAGCATTTTTTTTTTTTGCAGAAGAGAAGCTTCTAAAGAGTTGCCAAAGTTTTTCCTTGCCAGAATTAATTTGAAAAGTGCCATCCATATCAATAAGAAAATCATATGTGAGGAACTATATGTCAATTATCATCACTGTTGCAAAAAAAGTTGATATTAATCCATATTCAAGAAACTTATTGGCTGAATTTTAAGTAATGTATAATTTAGGGTTATCAGCACACAAACCGATTTCAGTTCAATCAATAGCGACGAGCTCCGAAACAGATACGTTGTAGAAACTTGGGTTTGAAAAAAATCTTCTTTGTACACTTTCTTTATTTATTCTGGCCAATCTCTTAAAATATGTTGTGTATCTGTCACTTTAATAAGTGTTGAAGCAAGTCACTTTGATGGACCTTAAAAAGAAGGGCGTTACTAAATGCTGAAAGGACCGACATGGATAGGCTCAATGCAGAATTCCAGCATACATGCTTACCGATAATGTTTTTTTTCCCAAACTCTACGTAATTATATACCATATTGCAAGATTTACTGCCAGAGCTCATAGACAAAACTTTCAGAGCCAAAAAAGACCTTGACTCAATCATTGCTCACAGTATAAACTTGTTAATATAAAATTAAAAAGAAGGAAACTCTTAAGAGCAAAATTCGGAATAAATCTTTGTGACCTTTAATTATTCCATGTAATATGATGTTCGAATGTCAACGTGATCACTATAATATCTAATGTTATAACATACAATGCTTTCTGTTTCATGACTGTGGGTTAGGCAATGAAAGTTTAGAAACTAAGTGAATGTTTAGTGTAACATTATACATCAGAGTCAAAAAACTAGGACTCTGCTGTCATACTAATAAATCTTCTTCCATACAATTCCAGAATTCTTTGCATGATCACTGTACATTAGAGTAAGGGAAACTAGAATATTCTACAGATTCTTAGACATAACCTCAGAATTGATGTTGATCCATCATCAAATAATGACAGCAGGCACTTATGGAGTTCAAGTGACATACAGAATTTTGTCTCAAGCATGTTTCACAATTTATCAATGTGTCTCATCCTTGAACTGGTTCTTTCTCCTTTTCTGAAAATGAGTTAAAAGTAGGCAGATTTCTTCAGAATCTTCTTTTAGACTCAATAAACTGTGAATGATAGATTTTTATTTTAGAAAAAGTCAAGTGAAAGTCTTGTGACTTCATCTAAAAATGTGAAATATTAAACTAAAAAGTAAAGTGTATTTTCTGAGGGGCTGGATCAATTATGGAAATCATCAAATGGCTACCTATGTAGAGATAATGATTTTGAACACCCTCGTGTTGGTCCGTGCAAAAGCAAAATAAATCAAGAATATGAACAGTTTGTCATAACCAAATCACGATTCAGAGTAAAGCTTTTTGAAATGCAATGTCTTTGCCGAATCATCCTAAGACAACTCAGCATCTGTGAGCACATATTGATTTTTCTAAATGTCTTTTTTATAACACTAATTGCTAAGAACAAAAAGGAAAAAAATTGCATTTATGTGGCAGTGACGCGGTATCACTTAATAGTCTCAATGTCTGTCTAAGTAAATTCTCTTGTCCTCTGTCATGATGAAATATATAGTTCTGGTGAAGATATTCATAATGTGTGAAGCATTACCTTCAGACTATATGAAGAACACATAAACCAAAAAGTAACTGACAAGCAACTCAATAAAGAAAATGAAGAAAGCATTTGCCACACAATAAGTATTTTAAAGGGTAAATCAATTGTTAATATTTGGAGATTATTAGAGACAATAGATAACACTGGTCAACAGTGAGATCTTTACTGACTTAAAAAGGCCCTAATCTGTAGTATCTTGGTGTGCTGAACATGAATATAACCTGATTTTTTTTTATTAGCTCTCATTTTGATGAAACTTCATGTAATTCATTTTCTATGTTTCACTGTATAGTAGGACTGCAAAAACATCCTAAATCAGCCTAGAATGATGTAATATTGCATAATACCACCATGCACACATCATCCAGAATTGATTGCATCATTTTCTGATGCAGTGTAATACTACTGCCAGGCGGTTGCTGGAGTAAGCTGACCTCAGCAGTGCACTATAGAAAGCCCTGTCGGAAAGGTTGAGCACTGAAAATATTTCAGATTTTGTGTGAGACAGTTTAAGCTACTGCTCCATAGAGGTGTTATTATTTTGACCATTTAGGCACAATACAGAATAGTAATGCCTCGAAAGTGCGTTAATAACGTGGACAATTTCTGCTCTATTTGTGGGGAAGTGACATTTGCCAACCAGAAGAAAAGTAGCACTTCTCAAGTGAAGAAGGCTTATCATTGTGACTTCAGATGCAAGGTCGGTGACCAAGACAAGCCTTGGGTCCCGCATATATGCTGTGCTACATGTACAACACAGCTTTTACAGTGGTTCAGTGGCAAAAGACCATCAATGTCATTTGCAGTCCCCATGGTGTGTAGAGAGCCAAGCAACCACATAAAAGACTGTTACTTCTGCTTGGTTCCTCCTTTTCCGGTGGAATTACGAAGCAAAAGAAGTCAAAAATAGTCTACCCAAACATTCTGTCTGCATTGAGACCAATTCCACATGGTGAGGGACTTCCTATTCCAGAACCTCCATCAGAATATTCTCTTGATTCATCTGATGAGGACAAGGGTGAGCCGACCTGTTCTTCTCCTGTTCCATCAGCATGCAGTGATTCAGATTTTCACTGTGGTGCATCATCAACCCCACACAGATTAACACAGGTAGAACTCAATGACCTGGTTTGTGATTTGGACTTATCCAAGAACAAGGCAGAATTGCTAGGATCAAGACTCCAACAATGTAATCTTCTAGAAGATGCCACAATGACTTTATATCAAAAGCGCCACCAGCAGTTGGAGACTTTCTTCAGAAAGGAAAGTACTCTGTTCCGATATTGAGGGCCTCATGAATGCCTTAGAAATCACTCATGACCCACAAGAATGAAGACTGTTTCTAGACTCTTCGAAACTGAGTCTGAAGGCTGTGCTTTTGCACAAAGGAAACTGTCTTCCATCTATTCTATTCCTGAACAGCTGTACAAGAGACAAATGAAGGAATCTAAGAAGTAGTCTATGACTTGATTTTTTACAGGTATTAACTATTGGCCTATTACTATTGGCATGCATTCTGTGATGTAAACATCAATTTATTGCAGATTATAAAAAAAAAAAAACTAGAGCCAAATTTAGAATTTGACTGTCATATTCGTGTTGAACACATACAAATTGGTAGGAAATGACTAATTTTATTTCGGTAACATGACTTTTGTAAAAATTTGTTGACCAGTTTAACAGGGACAGGATGGAGTGTCCAGGAATAAATCCATGCATGGACTCAAAGACTACAAATGCCATATTTGTACATACCTGAATGATAGTACTCATATGTGCAATATAATATTTTCTAAATTGCATATAAGGAAACAAAAAAGTACAGCAGCAATTTTTCTTTGGAGATTATGTACAGATAACAGAACTTATTTACACTGCAGAGTAGAGTATAAAGATATATAAAATAAACTTGGGAAAACTATTTGGCAATATGTATAGTTATATATATGTATGCTCACTTCTCCAGCAATTCTCAAATGGGTATATATACAAAATAAATAAATACATATGTTCATAAAAAAACATGTACAAAGCTATTCATATCAGCCATATCTGCAAAGGCCAGCCCTCACTCAATACACCGGTAGAGAGGATGTACACATCATGGTACACTCGATCATGTGCAAAGTTGAATGTGAAGAAACTAAAACCCTATGCAAAAAGGACCAAATTTCACAAACTTAATTTTAAGCAAAGGAACCTATACCAAAAATGTGCATACTGATGATACTGCTTAAATGAGGTTAAACCAACAACAAAGCAAAGTTTAACTGTGGTGTCTGGGCTAAGACGGTGTTGACCCTTTGTGAGATGACACTAACGGGGGTCAGAAATGGAGTTTCGGGGGGCGGTTGATACCACATTTCTTGATCAATTTCCAGTTAAAGGGCAGTAACAAATTCTTGGCAACTCATCCAGCCTATTAATTTTATTGATGTGTATTTACAACAGTGAAGTCATATACAATAAATATTGTTTTTGCTTAGTTAATTCTTTTTGGTTCGATAAGCAGTATTTTTCATTACAATTTCATATATATTCAAGTTTACTCACTAGCGACAAACTGCTCCAAAACAACCTCAGATTGTTTGGATATAACTAGCCAAGAAAAACATGTCAAAAAAATAAGAAGGAAAAAATATAAAATATATGTCTCCAAAACAATATTAGTTTGTGACAGCACAAACTTTACAGTTGCAGATTTCAGAGGTTAAAAGCTTAAGCTTAGGGCTTCCCTGGTGGTGCAACGGTTAAGGGCTGCGCTGTGGAGCTGTTGGCAGCAGCATCGTGAGTTCAATGACTGGCTGGGAAGATTCCCACATAGCACTGCAGACCTCTCCTGCCTCGCCCCCTGCTCCCCTCAGCAGTGTATTTCTGTCCATCTGCCTGTTCTGCTCCCTGCTCTGTCTCTGGTGAACACTATCGCCGCCGCACACCTCTGGCCTGTACCCCAGCTTGTATGCAAAAATAAATAAATCTTAAAAATAAAAAAGCTTAAGCTTAAGTAACACGCCTTTGGAGTGTAGTAGCTATGGTGGCCTTGTATCACCCCTGAAGAGAATATCTGTGCCAGATGCAGCATTTGCCTTCAAACACCCAGGGGTGTTATTATCTCATAATTGTACCTGTTACCTCTACCATGGATGGTATAAACATTCTGTATTTAAGTACAGTCATTATACTCATGTTAAGTATATCTCTCTGACCACAAGGAAATGCTGATTAATATTAGAATAGTTAAATTTTTCAAAATAAAATGATAGTGTATAACTCATTGCAATGTGAGGACAATTTCTTACTCTGAAAGAAAAATCCTCTTTTAAAAGAAGATAAACACTTAATGAAAATATAAGAATCTATATGTTGTCACATGCTCCTAATTATAGTGGAAAAAGTAGCAGTTTGAGAAAATAAAATTGCAATCATGATGATCATTCTCTTTGTGTTTGATTAAAATAGACAAGGTGACCACCTCCTTAAATCATGATGGAGTTTGACTTTACCCTTAGTCTCTGAAAGGACAGTTATAAGCTAGCAGAACTAAAAGGCAAATAGCATTTAAGAACCGTGTTTCACACCAAACACATGTGGATTCTATTTCATGAATTTGTTAATATTTTAAAGATGAAAACTTATGTATGACATAATTGCTATAGTATGACATAAGAAGTAGATATCTGTTGTGCTATAAATATATGAGATACTCTGATGAGTGCTACAGACACGTTTAAGGCAAAGTGATTACCTATAAATAAATGTAATTTTACAGTGATGGACAGTCTTTCAGAGTTTACTTAATTATAAGAAAAAAAATTAGTTTTCCTTCTTCCTCTCTGTCGTCTCAAAACTCTCCTTTTTTTTAGTATCTACTCTTACAACATGTTTTATTCACTTTCATGTTTTCCATTACATATAGTAAGATTTAAATTGTCAAAATAGTTCACATATTTAAACAGCCAGTCACAGAACTGAAGTAGACTATGGTTCACTCTATTCTTGGTTTAATGTGTTTTCCATTGGAATTTCCTGCTTCTATTAGGAGAAAAACAGCAGACATAAAAGAAAAATACTGGCACTCTAATCAAATGCCTATACGAGCAAAAGGTTTCTATTATTTTCCAATCATCTATCAGCCAACCATTAAAACCTTCAATGCCAACAACACCTCCTACGGTTACAGACTATTGTTGACTGGGAAGTCGTTCTGCTTATTTTAAAAACTAGTTTAAGTTTCAACTCAAACTTACAGCAAGGCTAATGATGTTTTTTTTTTTATCAATAAATTGAAATTCAATGGGAAGAAAGTTTTAAATTTTATTTATAAGAAAGTGCAAGCCACCAGTCTACTATCTTGAAAACAGCATAAAATAAGAAATAGAACAGACATTGTCATACACAGTCAGAAGCTGAATAAATTAGACATAACGAAAAATAGTAAGGAGAGGTTGATCTGAGGAGAGCGACTGGAAACACACACACAGGCACCTAATAACTACAAGTCTGAACACAATTTCAAAGTAGAAGTGACAGATTTGGAGGGGAAAGTATTCATATAATCACAATTCACAAGATATAAAAATAATATAAACAAAAATAAGTGCATTGCCTAGGTATAGGAAGCTGGAATAATAAGCACTGAAGCATACAAGAAAGTCAACAGAGATACAAAAAATTGGAGAATATAATTGTATGTATTTATGTATATATTGATTTACTAATGCTTAACTTACATGAAAATATAAAGACCAACTTACATTTAGCTGGGTCAATTGAATGCTGGGGTAGATTTTCATTGAATTATCAAACATTTTATGTCCTGTGTGTTACACACAACTTTTTTTAGTGTTTCTCAGGTAAAATCTGAAACTTGTCCCCTGAACATGGAGGGAAAGGACAGACATACCATTCCAGACTGTGCTGTGAATTAATCTCCACAGCAACCATCCTGAATCTTAAAAGTTTCTATAAAAATCTTAGTAGCATTTAGTCACATAGCCTGTTCAGATAGTCTCAACAACACGCCGCTATCTCAAAATAGTGACTTCATCTCCTCCCCAGGTGAGGAAGACACACACCCCAAGGACAGGGCAAAGGGTGAGGACTCTCTGGGTGTCCAACCTGCAGTCACCTCTGTAGAATCTTCCTCATCACACAAATCAGAATGCTTTATCAGGGAGTCTTTGGTTTTATTTTAACTTCAAAATTTAATCTGAAATAAATTTATGTATAATTCAGTTTTCCCTTAAATTTCAATGGGCTATGGAGAAGGACTATGGGAGCAAGGATTGTGGAAACAAATATGAGGAAGTGTCACTCTGAATCATGTACCTGTTGTTTACCAAAGCAATAAAGAAAAGTTCAGTTTTGGGCCTTCCTGGTGGTGCAGGGGTTAAGTCTCAGCACTCTGAAGCTATCAGCAGCCACTGCAGCACCAGTTCGATACCCGGCCAAGAAGCTTCCCACATGGCTCAGTAGACCTCTCCTGTCTCACCCGCTGCTCCCCTCAACAGTGTATTTCAGTAGATCTGCCTGTTCTGCTCCCCACTCTGTCTCTGGTGAATCCTCTCACCCCCCTGTGCATCTGACCCCAGTTCTTGTATGCAGAAATAAATAAATCTTTTTTAAAGAAAAAATCAGTTTAAAAAAATTTGAGTTTTTTGGGGGGATAGATCACGATTAATATCTGGGAGAAAAATGTGTAACTTTGAGAGATCTCAATTTCTCTGAAGTTATTCAAAATTTGTGGTAGGCCTAAGTGTTAAAAAAATAAGTAGTTTGCATTTTTATTGTTTTGTCATACTGAATGGACATTTAAACTCTGGTTGAATTGTATAACTATACATCATTATTGAATTTACATGATTCAAAAACTGATACAATTTTTCACTGAATGCAATTCTTGTACTGATAAGATCTGGTCAGACATATTTTAAACAGATATTTGAATACTTTCTTCATATTTACTATCAATATTTACTATTTGAAATAGTAATATTTGGATTTATGTCAAATAAAGCATGCAAAGTATTCAATTAATTTCCATATAAAATGTTTGAATGAGCATATTGAATAATATTATGTCTAAACACAATCTCCTGACAAATGACATTAAATGATGCCAGAGAATAACATGTTCACGCAAAGGAAGTAAACATTTCCTTAACGATATCAATGGCATGCTAGTCATGTTAAATTACTTTCTATAAAATAATTTTGATCTAACATTGGCTCAACACATGATATGATGTCTTTTAATAAATTGTTTACATTTAAATGCAGCAACTAATCAAAGTCCCCTGGACTGAGAATGAGTTCTATAATCTCTCCAAACTAATCAATTATCATTTTCAGCTTTGACTTAGTGCCTTCCAGTGTCTTACTGTGAATGTTTTTAGGATTGTGATCAAAATGAAAGACATAATAATAATGTCATTTTTTTCACTTATCAGTATCACATTTCCACATCTCAACACTCAAACAGCAGATAAATGCTGAAACATACCCCATGACAATTCTTATGTCTAAAAATAATGTTAAAGATGTAGATGATACTTCTGGAGATACTGGTATGAAGACAAACCAAGCAAAAATATAATTTAAGTAATTAGCACATTTGAGTAATGGGGTAGTATTTAATTCATTTTAACATTTCCTATTCTCTACAGAGAGTTGAAAAACAATTTCATTTACCTAAAAGTAAACTGTTGCCAAAATGTCTTTCCAACCTCCTGAGATTTCACCAGATGACTTAGAAGAGCAATTTGAAAATCAGGCCTCTGATTAACTAAGCTTCCAGGAAATTTCAAAATATGTTTAAAGTCAGCTGACTTGTCAGTTCCACATGGTTACTTTCAGAATGAGATCATCCTCTTATTTTGTTGCAAGGAGCAGTTGAATAAGGTGTAGGTGTTTGAATTGGATCCATGACTCCTCCCTATTACATTGCATTTTCAATACAGAGTTTTTGAAATGTCTATTCAATTTTCATTATTCATTTCCTTGTAAAGATCTAGACTGTGAATTTTAACACATGTCACTATAGCAGCGCAGAAATACTTAAAACTGATTCTGAATCAAGTGTTTGCCTACTCTGAGTAAATGATAAACACGAGTCCCTAAAAATACATGATTTGCAGCAGGGGGGCTCCACAACGCTGCTCACTACCCCTCCTCCCTTGCTGCAAGACTTGGATGAATGGTCTGCCCAGGAGCCTTGTCTGTTTCCTGGAAATGTGTCCTTTTCCTGGCGAGGACCTGGGCTCTGGCACTGCCACAGACCAGGCTGCTCAAATCCCCAGATGCAGCTGTGCAGCAGGTAGAAGGCAGAGCGGCCAGGAACAGCTTGCAGGGCAGGTGTGTGGAGTGTTCTCCAGAACCCTTGATTTTAGACCTTCCTCTGGTGTAGATAGATTGTCCTGTTTTGTCTAGACCATTCTGGTCTTTGGGTCCCCGGTGTCCTTATTCAAACCGACTGTCCCATCCACTCTAGTGGTTATTATGTGATGCTGCTTCTGAGTCTTGTAACTATGGCACTAGGAAGCCTCCTCCCTGCCAATGTCAGTGGAGAAGTTCTCCGGTGGAGACAGACTTGCGTGCAAAGTGAGGCTTCCTACTTTTCCAACTGGGGGAGGAAAACATCAGAGATGCGACTGGGGACCCAGGACGGGACTGGAAACCGCGAAAGGAGATGAGAGGAGCTGGCCCAACCAACTCTAAGAGTCTGTCCCGATCATTTTTTGACCTTATGATTGGTAGGCCTGGGCCTGGGTTGGCAGAAGGGAAGCCATGATGGCCTTCAGCCACCTGAGCAGGGAACAACTTAAAGAAAAACAACTTCCCGACACCCTGGCGCCCACCCCCTCACCACCCTTACCAGAACACCAGATAGCCCAGTCCGATAAAGGGGGCGCTGAGAGGAAAAACAGTTCGCTCCGCATAACTGAAGATGCTTCGCAGACCCCCTGCGCTAAATACCACCCTATATAAGTTCCCCTCCCTTGACCCAGAGAGAATTTACTGACCTCACCCTAGGGGTCCGCAAACCTCGCCTGGGAGCACAACAAAGACTTGCTTTGAGTCATTTGGCCTGCTCTTCTCTTTTTTACCTGCGTCTATCTTTCAATGATAAGGCTACAAAACCATGAAAAAGACATTTGGAAATAATAGTTCTAGAAAAAAAATGAGCCAGCTCTACTCCAGGAGATATTAGTTTATAAAGTGATGATGACCATTCCTGGAAAGAAGAGCTTAGGGTTCAAATAATGTTGAGTGACTTTGTAAATAAATCAAATTCACACTGTCTATTTGTCTATTCAATATTTTAAGAAATCTTACTGTAGGAAAATTACTTAAACTCTGCTTCATTTTCACACCCCAAACTTGGTTAGCAAACTCTGGCTTCGTTGTATTACATCTTTTATCCAATTGGTAATATTTTTTGAAGTAAGATTTGCTTATTCTGCCACCTTGCCAAATCACTTTTTACTGTTTGTTATAGATTTTTGTTTTAATTCCAAGGTGTTGAGTTAATAAATTCTTGGTGATTTTATCTGTGAAATTTTATTGAGACATGTAAATGCTTTACATGATCAATTTTGCTGAGTTTTTCACCTATTTTTGAAAATAATATAAATTCTTTACTGAGAGTTAGAAGGGGATATCCCTGAAACTTAAAGTCATACATATGTACACACACACATTGAACATTAGGAATGCTGAGCATTTTTCACAAGTCTGTTGGCCATTTTTATACCTTTTTTGGAGAAATGTCTATTCAGCTTTTCTGCCTATTTTTTTAATTGGTTATTTGTTCACTTTTTGTTGACTTGTCTGAGTTCTTTGTACAAAAAGGTATTACCACGTGCAAAGGTACAAATGTGCGAATATTTTCTCCCATTCAGTAGGATGTCTTTTTCTTTTAATGATAACTTTTTTTCATCATGCAGAAGATTCTTAGTTTGATGCTATTCCATTTGTTTATTTTTGCTGCTGTTTTCTTCACCATTGTAGTCATGCTCCTAAAGACATCAGATAACCCTGTGATGGCATGTTTTGGCTCTGTTCTCTCTTCATGTATTTTATGGTTTCAAGTCTTACATCAAAGTCCTTAAACCACTTGATTTATTTTTGAAATTATTATGAGATAATGTTCTATTTTCATTCTTTTGAAACTGGCTGTCTGGTTTTCCTAGCACATTTGTTGGAGAGACTTTCCTTTCTCCATTTTATACTCTTGACTTTGTCATAGTTAAATATCCAAATAAGTGTGGGTTTATTTTTGGGCTCCCAATTCTATTCATGGTCTGTGTATCTTTTTTTTTTTTTTTAATAAAACCACACTCTTTTGACTACTATAGCTTTGCAGTATAATTTGAAAACTGGGGGTCTGTTACCTCTATTCATCTTCTTTTTTGTCAGGGTTACTTTGGCTCTTTGGGTGTTTTTGTAGTTCCATATAAATTTCAGTAATGTTTGCTCTATTCTTTGAAGAACACCATTGAAACTTTTATAGGGATTGCATTGGATCATTGTAATAATTTTGTATCAGAGGCATCTCCATAAGAGGGGGAGCTACCATGTTTTCTACTCACATTTACAAGCAGCTACCTTGAATGAGCTACTGGGAACTTGGGAGCAGAATTGAGTGGCCTAGTAAAGCCATATAACATGGAAGGCTGAAGGGCTCTGGGACGACACATGGAGAAGAAGAGTCAGTTTATTTCTCAGCTTTAGACCTGCACCAGGACACATGTAGAAAAGAGACATACAGAGATATTTGGAAGAGATATGGGGTGAGAGACATGTGGGGAGGCTGATAATGGTAGTCATTACCTTGATTTATACTTTGATTTTGCTCCTCACTCCAGACTTGCCTGAATCTAGCTGTCTCTTTCTTCTGGTTCCCTGCTGGAAGTTTCCATTGACTTGCGATAAGCTCTCAGGCCTCAGTTGACCCTGCTTTGGACCTACCATGTTTGCTGGGCATTTACCCTTAAGGGATGGGTAAATTTGGGTGTTTTGTTGAAAAACTACTATACTTTATTCTTTCTCTATGCATACTATTTCTATATTTTTTATAAGATTTTATTTATTTATGCATACAAGCTGGGGTACAGGCCAGAGATGTGGGGCGGCAAGCGGGTTCACCAGAGACAGAGTGGGGAGCAGAACAGGCAGATGGACGGAAACACACTGCTGAGGGGAGCAGCGGGCGAGGCAGGAGAGGTCTGCTGCACCATGTGGGAATCTCCCTGGCCGGAAGTCGAACTCCTGTCGCCACTGCCTACAGCTCCACTGTGCAGCGCTTAACTGCTCTGCCACCAGGGAGGCCCTATGCACACTATTTCTTTTAAAGGTCTTCTACACTAAGCGTATGCTTTGTCTCTATGGGTGACTGGACTCCATTAAAGTGTGCAAGCTTTGGGATCCTGGGGTGCCTCCTCAGTCATTTGTTAGCAATTTGTATAAAGTGGCTCTAGTTACAATGTTATTTCTTAAAATTCATGACCAGAGAATGTCTTTCCACTTTTTTATGTTTTCCTCTATCTTCAAAACAAGGTCTCTAAGTTTTCATTAGCCAGATGCAAAAAAGCATTTGACAAGATTTAACAATCCGGTTTAAAAAAAAAACTTTCCAAAAATATAGAAGGAATATACTTAAATGTAATAAAGGTCACACATAATAAACACACAGCTAACATTATAATCAGTGGTGAAAAAACCTATGTGATCAGTATGAGACAAAGATGTCTACTTTCATTTGCTATTCAACATAGTGTTGGACATTTTAGCTAGAGTAATTAAACAAGGGAAACATGCAAAAAGAATCCAAATTGGGGAAAAAGTAAAACTTTCACTGTTTGCAGATTGTATGCTAACATATGTAGAAGCCTCTAAAACTATTAGAAACAATGAATCAGTATAGTAAAGTGGTAGGCTACAAAATCAATATACAATAATTTATTGTTTCTATATACAAACAATGAACTAGACTTTTCTATATCTGTCAGTTGCATTTGTGAATCCCTTCTGATGTTTTGCTTCAGTAGAATTCATTAGAATTGAGTAGAATTAGGTAATCAGAAGAGAAAATAGGAAATAGGAGAATATTGTTAAATAGTTTCTGTGTTCAACATAAGAAACATATGTTCTTTTGTTCAACAGCTTCCCATTTTTGTGTTATTTCTGAAAACTGTTCTGATATACACATACATATACCCATATATTTGTTCATATGAGCCTACGTATATTTTTATCCTCTAAGATTCACTTAATAGTACATTTCTCAGGACTTACATATCATAAATGTTATAACTGAATGACAATTTATAAGTTTTGATTCTATTTTGATTCCAGTATTTTCTCATCAGTATTCAGTAGAGACAACTTCATTATCTGCTCAAATTTTATTTTGCAGTTCATCCTGAGACAAGATTGATTTATCTACCTTGCAGATAATATATTTTTCATTAGCATTTACAAATTTTCATCTTTACAATTCAAAATTTCCCAAATTTACCTATCACTATATAAATTGCTAGATACATTTACCTTATCTCCTCATCCAACAAATTTAACTTTGCAGTTTTACAAATGAGAAGACTCACTGTTGAGAGGATAAGGTGAGGTAAGAGAGATAAATTGTGAGTAAAATACAGAGGAGGCAGAGAAGCATCTATTAGGAAGAATAGTTAGAGGACTCTTTGAATTGTTCACTTGAAAAATAACAATAGATTAGACTAGTGTTTAGGCAGTGGAGTTAGGGAAAAGTACATAACTCTAAGGAGAATTTTGAAGTCAGAGTCAGTGAAATATATCAACCCATTGGTTGGGATTATTGTTACTGAGTCCACCTGCTTATCTTTTTCAGTTCTTGTAATTGAGCCCACCCATTTACTCACAATGAATGAAATGGCTCTTGTTTTGAAAACTTGGATTTTGTCCAGAAATTATTTTAGTTAGATGAATCTTACCTAGAACTCACATTATTTATATTTCCTATATCATATAGAAGTGTTAATATTTTATTTTTTACTGAGAAATGGTCATATAATAGTAGTAGATAGATAAATAGCTAAGTATTCTACTATATGTGTTCCTATGTACATGTGCACAGAATTTTCCTATGTGATTTCAAAAAAGAATGTGATATAGTAATAGCATATTCTTTTTAAAATTGCATAGAAACACAGAACTTCACAATTTTTCTGTAAAAATAATTTGGAATTATGTTCATAAGTCATCTCTGCTATTACATGAAAAATGCAATCAAGTCAAATAAAAGATAGCTGTTTACTTTTGTTTCAATTTTTGATAAATTTCCTGATTAATATAGATCCTCTTTGAGAAGACAGATTTCATGGTATTTGCTCTTTGTATTACTGTTTACTGTTTCAAAAAGTTCCCTGATACATAATGTACATTTCAGTTTGTGAAATGTTTACTGTCACAAGATAGTACTTGATTTGCCATGAAGAGGGAAATTATAGCATATAATAGAAAATCATGGATCCTGGAGAGTCAGCCCATATATTTAAAAAAGCAGGTCCATTTTAAAAATAAACTTTAAGTCATTCTATAAGATGTACAGCTAATAACTCATCTTGTGAATTATGATTTGTTTAGTGAAAAATATAATAGCGTTTTGATTTCTATCTTTGAAAACTCATTTTTATTGTACTATGTTTGAGAAGGATGACAATGAAGAAGTATCACAAAGACTAGTTTTAATCTGAATAAAACTAGATATTTATGAGTGAACATCATTGTTAAAAAAATTAGATTTATTGTTTAGAAAAATGACTACTGTATTTCCCATTTTGGTTACATGGTATATATTTGTGAATTATGTTGATATAATATATGCAAATACACTTAGAATATACTTGACCAATATATGCAAAGCAAGATGCCAATTTTTAATTGAAATATAACTAATATTTACCATTGTAGTAGTTATGTATACTACATAGCGATTTAACATATGAATAGACACATAAATACACAAATATATATAATGCAAAATGATTGCAATAAGTGTAGTTAACATTCATATACTATTTTTCTTATAAAAATAACTTTATGATCTATACTCTTTTTGTACTTTACATGCTCAGAACTTATAACTAGAAATTTGTGCATTTGACCACTTTCACCCATTTCACTACCCCATTATCTTAATAATGAGTGTTGGCATCTCAAAAACTTTTTCAAAACTGGGAAACAATATACTTCTCCATTTACATATGCCCTTTATTCCTCACAAAAACGATTTTTGCTTTTATCTGAATAGGTCTTGCACATGATTTGTAAGACTTATGTTAAATATTTTACTTATTCATTTTGTAAATGGGTTTTTATTTTGTTATAATAGGTAGTATGTAACAATATTTTTCTTTATATTGATATAATTTAAAAGAATTGTGTCAAAACTGACTTTGTTCATAAAAATGGTTTCTGATTAAAAATATTAAATACCTTGATACTATACTAAAGTACTATTTATTTAAATGCATGTCAAAAATCAAAGATTACTAGTTTGTTTCTTAATTTCATCAAAATATTTTATACCCTATGACATATTTATTTTAAGGAAACATGGACTATTAATAACTGAAAAAACTTGATTACAATGATTTTTTACACTAAAAACAAGAAAATAAACCATAATTATTTTAATCTTTTCCAAATTTTGAAGCTCCTAGTATTGACTTATTTAGTCAGGGTGTTTTTATTTATTTATATGTGACATTTCTTATTTTTATGGTGTTAGACTACTTAAAAATCAATATTTTTTTAAAGAAATATTTTTATTTATTTATGATACAAGAATGGGGTGTAGGCCAGAGGTGTGGGGGGTAAGAGAATTCACCAGAGACAGAGTGGGGAGCAGGACAGGTGGATCTACTGAAATACACTGCTGAGGGGAGCCGCGGGTGAGGTAGGAGAGGTCTGTTGCACCATGTGGGTTAGCTCCCTGGCCAGGGATGGAACTCAGACTACAGTGGCTGGCAATAGCTTGACAGCATTGTGACTTTAACCCCTGTGCCACCAGGGAGGCTCCCCAAATCAGTATTTTTCACTTGGCTCTTTTTAAATATTATGGTTATTTGGACAAGGCTTGGTGAAATCAATGACTTACGTTGATTTATGCATAGAATATATATTTTCCCAGTGACTCCAAATTTAGGTAAGAATGCAGATTTCTTAAAGCTTTCATAACTGTTCCATCTCCAATTGCTTCCAGTTTTTAGAAAGATAAAAATTATTTCCAGATTTTGGGAAGCCGTTGTCCATCAGGTTGCATTTAGGATGATACAGAAAAACTCACCAGAGGAAAAATCCACGTCTGTCAGTCAGACTAAAATGGATACATTAGATTTCATAGAGACTCAAAATGAAACAATTGCCCGGCTGATTGGAGGACAAATCAGTGAAGCCTCTTACAACATCTGCTGGAAATTGTTAAGTGTTTGCTGACATGAAGCCTGCCTTCTATTCCCAGACTCCCTCAGAGAAGTCCTGACCAGTATAAAAATCAGTGTTCCTAAATGCACACAAGTCACCAGAGACAAGTGTGATGTTTTCCAAAAGTTGACTTTTTTGGCCTTGAAATTCTGAAATAATAGCAAATAACTTCATTTTCTCTTATTTAAAGGATGACTCAAATACTCTGAGGACCTTAAGATGTGGATCTGATAGACTTAAATGGCCTGCTTGGCTACCATCTTGGTTACATGCAGTCTGCACTCCAGTACAAGGTCAAAACAGCCCAGTCAACCAGTTTCCTAACCTAAAACAATGTAGTATACCAGATCCTATCAGTGCCCTTGCAAATTTACAATTTAAACTAGAGCAGGATGCTTGATCACCCTGGGACAATGGGTATACATCATGAGGTATTGATATAGGGCAGCCAGGGACACTAAAACTGTCCAAGGACACTAATAGTTTACCGGTGACTGTCTTAGTTCTTCACCTGCGAGCACAATTGCAAGACTACTCAGGCTCAGGGAACAACAACAATGGGATTTATTTAACAAACTGGGGAAAAACAAAGCATCACTGAGGCCAAAACGGGCTGTTTACCTCACCCGAAGCAGTGTCCAGTATTTTCAAGTCCTAAACAAAAAGCAAGCAGCTAAGATGGTGTCTTCCCGCCATGGAGGGCATGGAGTTCCTCTCTCAACAGTAGGCCACGCACCCAAGATGGCGTCTTCCTGCCTCTGCAGACCTGGAGCACACAGCGGACAGAGTGTAGGCCAGGTTCCAACTCACAAAATCAACAGAAGACACAACAGGAAATGGTTCTGGACCTGCTGAGATGCCGCAACGCAGCACCAGACCAGTGACACTTAAAACTGCAGCGGCCGGATGGCCCGACAAACAGCCACACTCACAGCTCAGTGAGGCATCTGGCCCTGGGGCTTAGTCTTCTCCACTAGATTGTAACAGCAGCAAACCCCGGAACAGTTTCAGTTGCGCTCGGCTACTTGCAAAGCCTCCAAACTTTTCCTCTCTGAGGTTGGCTGCTGGAGGCCCCCACCTTCAGAGGCCCACAAGAGCCTTCTGGGAGATCAGTGTGGTGGTGGCCTCAATCAGCTGACGCCAAATGCTGAATCTGAATGCTAAATCCCAAAGACTGAATGAATCCGGGGCCCCCTTCTGTGGTCCCTTATATTTCTTATCAGCCGCTCCACCCCAAAATGCTCTATGTTTTAGCATTTTTCCTGGGGCTATCTTCACCAGCATGCCCCTCCAGGGGGCACCACCTGTAACAGTCTATGGCTTCAGACACAGGTTACAGTATGACTGGGAACTCCCGGGGGCGTTGACTGAGGTGTGACTTTGCATCCCAGAGACTGATCAGCAGGATCTCTTGTTGGAGAGATTGGAACCATGGGTGGGAATCTGGGGTATGGTTTCTGATACAATACCAGGTTATCAATACCTGGTCAGCAGACTCAGTGCTCCCTTAAGCCTTAGATGATGTAAGCACATTTTCAGTTTCACCCACCCTTCTCTTTGCTCTCCTACCCTGCATAACTGATGTGCTATGATCACTCTCTTAATAAAAAGCCAGACCTTACTCTTTCAGCAGCATCTTGCATTGTACAGCTTGCTCCAAGCGCCATTCACATGATCAGAGTTAGGCAAGAGAGAAGGCTGGTGAGTCTCAGAAGCCCTCATGATGCTGGACTCAAACTGAGGGCGTCCAAGTCATTACAAAGTAGAAAGCAGCATTTTCCCCACTGGAGATGTGAGGCAAGTTCACCCACCCGCATTCTGACCGTCACTCTAAGAAAGAACATTTCCCTAATATGTACTTTAGATAAAATTAAGTTTTTACCACGAACAACCCTTAGGTTAGTGATATGGAATACAGCATGAAGCGCTCACAGGTAGGAGTGGATCATAAATTTGAGACATGGCACTGGAAAATGCACACCTCACTCTGCCCGCCTGTGTCTTTGCAGGTGTCTCTCTTTTAGCCTTTCCCCTTTTCCCAGTAAAGCAGTCCTTTCAAAAAATAAAATAAAACGTTATTGAGATATGGAATGAACTCATGGATTAAGGGCAAAGAGAGGACTCCAGCCTTCTGCTAATGCTGTGTTAAAACTGTTTAGGGCCCTCATGGTGGCCTAGGGGTTAAGTCTCAGCACTATCAGCTCTATGGCCTCAGTTTGACCCCTAGCCAGGGAGCTTCCCACATGGTGCAGCAGACCTCTCCTGTCTCACCCGCTGCTCCCCTCAGCAGTGTGTTTTAGTAGATCCACCTGCTCTGCTCCCCACTCAGTCTCTGCTGAATCCTCTCACCCCCTGCACTACTGGCTTACACCCCAGTTCTTCCATGCAAAATAAACGAACAAACAAACAAACAAACAAACAAACAAACTGTGTACGCAAAGCCTCCATCTGTTTCTTGGGGAGCAGCATGCAGACCTGTCCCTGAATCTGACTCCCTTATACTGAATTGCATAAACTTTAACAAATTCTTACTTCATAACTTCAGGTTTAAAGTCTCCATTTTTTCTATTTCTCAGAGAACTCAACCCACAACCCTGAAATAATCAGTTAAACGTTTTCACCAAACGTATATGTGAACGTAATAATGACATTTATATTTACTCGGCTTTCTTGAGTCCTGTCTTTAAGTTATAGAATTGAAAAGCGACTGATGAATAAGGAGGGAAAGGAGAGTGAGGGCACTGTTTAAACTGAAGATTTCAGTGTGGCTGGAGGTGGTGTCCAGATTAGACTGCCCGAAGATGTGTCAAAGTGGCACATGGCTTATGGTGAGTGAATTAGGAAACCATTCATGAAGGAACTGACCCTAAATCCCTCAGCCCCTTAAAAAAAGGAATCCTCTCTGAGCCACCTCCTTTCTATTCCCCCTGAAAGTGGGACATAAATCTCTACGTACAAGGTCCCCTCCTGAACAGAGATCCTTAGCTTATCATCAGAGACAGGGACAGAGGCTGTGTAAACAAGCTCTGCTCGGCTCAGTAAATTAGTTGTCCAATCCCAATCTTTCCAAGAATTTCTTTGTCCTATCTTGTTCTTGACAGATTTATTGCTTCTTTGTCTGAAAGCTATATACACTGGCTACCTCGGTCATTTACTAGGTTTCATATCTTAAGGACCTCTGTGAGCACAAAAGTAAATTTGTTTCTTCTCTTGCTAATCTTTCTCTTGTCAATTTATTATTGGGTCAAAGAAACCAAACACCCTGAGCGAGAGATCCTGGGGAAATTTCCCCGACATTGGTTATGGCAAAAGGGTCAAGAAGAGCCAGTTAGATGTCAACTTCTCTTAGCTCCACTTTTGTTCTCTCTGGTCTTTAAATTTAACTCTACTTCACTTCTATAGGAGTTTTTATTCATCACTGTGAAGGAGTCATGTTTTAGGGAGGTTGTAAGAATCATCTTTTAGATTTACATATCCTACTCAACAGGTGTTAATGTCTACCTTAGAATGTATGGGTAGTTAGTAATATGTGTGATGTTCTTACAACAGTGTTTGACACATATTAAGAATTTCATAAATATCTGTCATTATCACTACCCCCATCACCACTATCAAAAGAGTATCTCAGAAGGAGTGAACTGTAACATTGCTTCTGGAATTAAAAAAATACTCTGAAATATATTCAAAGTTAAACAGTAGCTTATTACACATTGGTTTAAACCAAGATTTGATTTCTGAGTGCTCTGAAACCTGATGTTTGAAACTCTTATTCAGTAGAAATACCACCCCCTCCCAGGGAGTTATCTAGATTCCAACTATTTTCTCCGTGGTCCTACTGTATCAAAATCCTACTAACATAGAGAGTTAAGATGAATCCCCTTACCTTCAAGGGTTCAGACTAATCACCTGCCCCTAACCTTTGCTGTTGCTTGCCAGTTCAGTAAAAACCTTATATTACTATTAAAGGAATCAATATGTGTATACCAATGAAATATTTCTCACTTGGAAAGCAAAAACTCTAAGCCAAATTATCCCAGTTAGACCAGGTGGGGAGAAAAAGCACAATTTTTTTTTTTCCAAGTGAATCATCAGTTATAACAGTGAATGATATAAATTCTTCTTCCATCTCTTGATTTTCTTTTATCTCATTTTTTTCTTAAAGTCACCTCCTGACCGAGGAAGAGGAGCCATATTCACACATTGCTAGTTCAGAAATGTAGGTCCTCAGTTAATTTCTAAGTATATTATCACTCAGTTTGGATTCATTACTAAATGCTCAGTGTATCATTTTATATTTTAAGTACTATTTCAGTGTGATGGGGATGACACAATAAGGAAGGAGGTTTTTTAAAAGTCTATGTGTCATGTAAATAGAAACACTTATTCTGAGGAAAAAATGAAGATACTATTAACAAGCATCCTCCAAAAAACCTGGATTTAAATTCATTTCCCAACAAATGTTATGATCTTTAACCCATTATATTAAACTTACATGTAAAGTGATTTGTTCATATAAAGTCACTGGCATTAGGTGTTTGCGGTGATGTGTATAAGGCTTTATTCCAGTTCCTGTAGGTTGGACTGATGGTAAGGAGGAACAAATACAATCCCAAATCATCACCTTTTCAGGTGAGAAAACATTTTAATAGACCATTACAAACATAGTCACTCTGCTTTGCTTGAGAGGATACAGCAATCAGACATCTAGAAGCATTCATTGTTTTATTTCCAATCAATGAAATACATTCATACTAGCACACAAAATGCATTTTTTGTGACTTTAAAGATTATTATAACAAATCATGCCTCTTTATTTTGAAAATGATTATTTTACATACCATTCACTAGGCCAGCAGAAATTTCCAAATAAAAGATGCCAGATTTGTATAAAATTTTATCTAATTCAATTCAATTTTATTTAAACTTAACTAAATTGCTGAATGCAATAGTTTCTTTGATTGCAATGAGGTTTTGATAAGATGTTGGGGTTCAGTGAATGGAGTCCTTGGGTTACCTCCGTCTGAGAAAAGTTACAGGGAAGTTCTTTCAAAGCCACAAGTGAGTTTACTGAGGAAAAGACATTTGCACAGACACAGGCAGGGGAAGTTTGTATTAAGAAGGACTGGGCCTCCCCGGTGGTGCAGCGGTTGAGCGCTGCACTGTGGAGCTGTCGGCAGCTGCGATGTGAGTTTGACACCCGGCCGGGTAGAATCCCACATGGTGCGGCAGACCTCTCCTGCCTCGCCTGCTGCTCTCCTCAGCAGTGTATTTCTGATCTGCCTGTTCTGCTCCCCACTCTGTCTGTGGTGAACCCTCTCGCCGCCCCACACCTCTGGCCTGTACCCCAGCTTGTATGTATAAATAAATAAAAATAAATCTTTAAAAAAAAAAAAGAAGGACAGGTTTAGGGTGCAGGGGCTAAAGTCTCAGTGCTATCAAGCTATTGCCAGCCATTGTGACCTGAGTTCGAGCCCCGGCCAGGGAGCTAACCCACATGGCGCAGCAGACCTCTCCTATCTCGCCCACTGCTCCCCTCAGCAGTGTGTTTCAGTCAGTCTGCCTGTTCTGCTCACCACTCTGTCTCTGGTGAATCCTTTCACCCCCCCCCCCACACCTCTGTCCTACACCCCAGTTCTCGTATGCATAAATAGATAAATCTTAAAAAAAAGAGAAGGGCAGGTTTATTAGAAATACAAAGATAAGGGAAAAAGGGAAAGAAAAGTGTGCTTGCATAGTTACAGGTGGCAGACAGCTGCTGCATTTGTAGACAGTTTTTTTTTTTTTTTTTAAGGAGATGCCTGCATAGACACAGATAAGACGTTTTAGAGAAGAATTGCATTGGCCAGGGCAGGAATTGTTCTTATAGAGTGTTTCCTTTTGGAAGAGGGTGTAATGTGCTGTTAAATCGATCACTTCTAGGGCCTGATTGGGTAAATCTTCAAGGACTGGTGATTCTTCGAAATGACCCTCAAACTCCCTACAGCATCTCTTGTTTATGCTTAAGGACTTTTTTATAGTCCTTTTTTACAGTCCTTCCTAATCACTGACAATATCCATCACCCCACCTCTGGTTTGTGCCTAAAGATTTTTCATCCCATAGCTGTTTTAACAATTATGTTAATCATTTCTACCCTCACCTCAGTTTCTGCCTTTATAAAGTCTCTACTCCAAATTTTCTACTCTAAGTCTCCATCATTAGGAATATCCCAAATAGACCAGGCCCAAATATTGTGGGAGGAAATGAAGCTTGTTATCTGCAGATAATGAGAGAAGAATACAAATTTCTCCACAGACTGTCTCCCTGGGCAGAAAAGCTTTTAATGAAAAAGGAGGATAAAAGGAAGGCAAAGGAGCTTTGGTGACTGGGGTTGGAAGTATTCGATATTGGTCATCAGCTGGCCAGCTGAGTATGCTCAGATGGGCTACATGTTTCCATGTACTTCACACATGCATAAAATGACAGCTCACCTCCTTCCTAGGAGGAGATTTTAGGATTCATGATTTTGGTGTGTATTTTAGGTCATGAATGGAAACAGTGTGTGAACTCTTAAGTTTTTAATGGCCCTAGGGACTGTTCAACTGCGTAAGGAGAGTTGGAACCTGGCTATCAAAGCAGAATGCTTTTGTTAGACATTTTTGCCTTCAAGTAAATCAAAAGGGGGTGGTTTAGCCAGAGATATTATCATCCTTGAGGAAACCAGATGGGGGCTCAATTTAACATAAATTAATGCAATAGTATTGCTTTTAGTAAATCAACTTAGTATCCTAACAGTCAGTGATCTTACCTCTTTGTTTCCTAGGAATCTCAGACCCTAGAATTATGTCTTCACCCTTTGTCCACTGGTCCTCAGAGATCCTGGTTTGACAATACTTTGTGCCCCTAACTATGCTTAACAACATATATTCTATTTGATATTATATTCTATTTGATATCATATGTTTTCTAAGTCCCAAGAGCAGGGAAATATAAGGAATTTGCACTATAATGCCTTAAAGGATGTTAAACAGTTACTGCCCTTTCATTCTCATTGTGTCTTAAAGAGTCAAAGGTGGCTCTAGGGTATCACAATGTGTTATCTCGATCTTCAGCTCCTTGTATTCTCTAACTATTGGAGTTAGAGGGGGAACAGATTCACAATTGACAGTTTAATTATTATCAAATCCTAGTGCTGTATTGATTCGCTCAAGTTAAGAGTACCCATCAAGTAAAATCTCTGTATCTGAAATTGCCATTTAATAAAAGATGTAACACTACTATCTTTCTCCCAAAGCCCCCTGACTGCTTTAGAGGGCACAATGGGAATCATATTTTATATATTTGATGATGACAATAATCTCTATGATTCCCCAAGTGCAGCATTGCCTTTGGTTTATTATTTGAAGAGAAAGATGTTTCAATTTGACTCTCATGCTCAAATGATCATATAAGGATTAGACCTGATATGAAAATTCTGTCAAGTGCTATTATAAATACATTTTGAAAATCTGAACAATAATTTTAGGTGGGATGAAAAGACTCACTAAGAAACACATCTATCACTTTTTTGGGGGGGAAAGGATGTCCTGAACAAACTCCACAAACAGGTTTTATGGACCCACGCCCACCCCAAACCAAAGAGATCCAAGACACCAAGGACTACACATCCCATAATGTCTTCATCACCGAAGGGAGGATTGCTGGGAACTGAGGGTGGAGTTAAGCAGCTGGGTTTGGTACATAACCAGACATGTGGGCCTTGGGGGCCTTAGCTTTTCACTGGCTTTCAGCGTGCTTTTGTGTTCCAACTCGGTGGAACTGGTAGGACCCATTCACCAATTTATCTCTCTGTCTTTCTCCCTGAGTTATTCATTTCTTCATCTCCCCTTTCTGTAAATAAACACTTCATTACCCCTTTATGTGTGTTCCAGCAGTTGAGTCTTGTTATAAGTCCCCTTTAAGTGCACAGGTGAGGACCCAGAGTCAGACCAACCCATTTTACACTGGGGTTGCCCTGCAACAACTTGACAATGTTGAAACCATCCTGTGTCCAGTTGGTCCAGATTTCACAATGAGTTCAGAGCCAGTTTCATTTTTTTTCTGTAATGTTAATGTCTAGATATTTTTGTTTCCTGGTACACAATTAATATGGAAATAATTAGCTGTGATTAAAGCAGAGGAATTCCAGAAAAGAGGTTTATAGAACATGCCTGTGATGGTATATGAAATACTTTACCAGGCTTTGCTATCTTGGAAATCCTGAGATTGCATTTGAAATCACAAAGCCCATTTAACTGAAGTATCTCACTACAGGGAGCTATTAATCCACAATCGCTTCTTAAAGACTATGTTCTCTCTTCAGTGGATTTCTTTATGACTTGGTGAATGGATTGACCGCTGGGTCCATTCAAAGGGCATTGTTTGGGATAAGTGAGTATCTTACACTTGATAGAGCCACTCAGAATTTCATTTCTCTAAGTTCTTGACTTCTATTCACTACGTGATAGTCAGGAATTTCTGATGTCTCAAATTTAGTTTTCATCGCCTACTAATGAATCCAAATGTGTCAACTCATCAAGAAGAGTGCTCATAAACACTCCCATCTGCTTGACCTAGCACACTAAGTGCTGAGTATCTGGCAAGTGCACTCATGTTCATCAATTCAAGCCAAACTAAAATCATGCTGAAACCTAATTTCCTACAGCTTTCAGAATCAGTCGGAGATATTCCTGTTTTTTTCCCCCCCAGATAATAAAATTCAGAATAATTCTACAGTCCTTACATGCAAGTCTTCTTCTTGTTCCAGGGTTGACTTTGCATTGATTCAGAGTATCATCTAATCTCTTACTGTTTGGAGAAATAAGGGACAGAGAGGGGGAGAATTGAGTAATACTTCTTTCTTCTTGTAAATTTTCTTTAGCAGAATTTTTTTAAAGGATCCCAAGAAAGGAAAGGAAGAAATCTTGCCCCCAAGGAAGAATCTTCAATTAAGATAATCTTGATGGCTGAGTGATACTGTTTTCCTTAGTATCTATAACACGGTATAGCATATAACAAACCCTCCACAAAGATGTTGAATGAATCAAAGAATCTAAACCTTCTATTTTGCTCTCCTCTTTCAAATCAGTTCTCAAGTATTTACATAGAAAACCTAAAAGGATGTGAATTGAAGTGATAATGACATATCTTAACAAAGATTTGACATGTGAATTTTTTTGTCAATAATCTTAGCTACATAGTTAAAACAGATAAGACACTTTAGTCTAATGGTAAATTAAGTTTAACCCAAAGAAAGAACTTCAAAATGTGAAGTTTACAAGTTCTTCATTGAAACAGAGCATTGGAAATAATTATAGTTCACTCCCTTACAATTTTTGAAATACACATTTAGTTTTCTACTTTCGTATGGCAATTTATGCTCCAGATCTTTAAATCATCATTTATTTATTTATTTATTTACTTATGGTTTTATGGTTTTATTTATTTTATGCATGGAAGCTGGGGTGCAGGCCAGAGGTATGGGATGTTGAGAGGATTCACCAGAGACAGAGTGGGGAGCCGGCATCGAACTCGCGTCTCTGCTGCCAACAGCTCCACAGTGCTGTGCTTTAACCCGCTGTGCCACCGGGGAGGCCCCATTTATGTATTTAAATCAAAATGATTGTTGAGCATCCATTCTATTTCAGGTACTGTTTTAGGTTTGTGGAACACAGCAGTGAACAGACAGATAATATCTCTATGCTATGGAACTAATATTTTGATAAAGTGAGGCAGTATTAAGCAGAGTAAGGTGGCAAGTCCAATGATGGTAAAAGTTACAGGAGGAGAGTGGTATAAAGGGATAAGAAGTCTGCCAAGGAGCATAGGTTACCCAGTACACTCATTTGTTCAACCTTCCTCGAGGCTGTCAGTCACTTGTATCATTGTTTATGTGTTTAAAAAGGTAAGTGATTTTTGCTATAAATAAGAGCATAAATGGATCTAATAATTTAAGGAAACATTATTAAAAATTGGAGGCTGTAGGTCTCAAGACTAAAGTGAAAGAAAGTGAAAAGAATTAAAGAATTGAGAAGCATAAATATTTATATCACATCTTCATATTTGTGAATATAAATATTTTACAAAAGGACATAGCACAGTAAAAATGATACAGTAAACACGAAAAGGCAAGATCAAGAGTAGTGAAAGGAAATGAAAATCTATAATAAAGAGTTAAATAAATTTGAGTGAAATAGGTGAAATGGAAGGCAAGAAGAAAGATCCAACTTCTCTTTTGGTGTCCTTTAGAAAAGAATTAAAATATAAATTAAAAAAATAGGTCATTAGGACCTCCCTCATGGTGTAGGGGTTAAATTCTCAGAGCAATCAAGCTAATGCCAGGCCTGGGAGCTGACCCACATGGTGCAGACCTCCTCTGCCTCACCTGTTGCTCCCCTCAGCAGTGTGTTTCAGGAGATCTGCCTGTTCTGATCCCCACTCTGATGAACCCTCTGGTGAACCCTCTTACTGCCCTCCCCCATCCGTACCTCTGGCCTACATTCCAGTTCTTGTATGCATATAAATTAAAATAAATTCTTTAGGGCCTCCCTGGTGGTGCAGCGGTTAAGTGCTGTGCTGTGGAGCTGTCAGCAGCAGCTACTCAAGTTTGATGCCCCGCTGGGGAGATTCCCACATGGCGCAGCAGACCTCTCCTGCCTCGCCTGCTGCTCCCCTCAGCAGTGTATTTCCTCGATCTGCCAGTTCTGTTCCCCACTCTGTCTCTGGTGAGCCCTCTCGCTGCCCCATGCCTCAGGCCTGTACCCCAGCTTATATGAATAAATAAATAAATCTTAAAAAAAAATTCTTTAGGGGGTCTCCCCGGTGGCGCAGCGGTTAAGCGCTGCGCTGTGGAGCTGTCGGCAGTGGCGACGCGAGTTCGACGCCCGGCCAGGGAGAATCCCACATGGCGCGGCAGACCTCTCCTGCCTCGCCCGCTGCTCCCCTCAGCAGTGTATCTCTGATCTGCCTGTTCTGCTCCCTACTCTGTCTCTGGTGAACCCTCTCGCCACTCCACACCTCTGGTCTGTACCCCAGCTTGTATGCATAAATAAATAAATTTAAAAAAAAAAATTCTTTAAAAAATTAAAATTAAAATAAAAAATAAATCATTGAATATAGAAAAACATTAAGAAAATAAAAACAATATTAGACATAAAAATTAAGAGTATATATTTTCTTTTTTTAAGGATTTATTTATACAAGCTGTGGTACAGTACAGAGGCATGGGGTGGCAAGAGGGTTCACCAGAGACAGAGTGGGGAGAAGAGCAGGCAGATCAGAAATACACTGCTGAGGGGAGCAGCGGGCAAGGCAGGAGAGGTCTGCCGTACCATGTGGGATTCTCCCCGGCTGGGTGTCGAACTCACATCGTGCGCTGCCGACAGCTCCACAGCGCAGGGCTCAACCGCTGCGCCACCAGGGAGGCCCAAGAGTACATATTTTCAAAGAGAGTTAGCTTAGAATGAGCAGCACTGAGATACAGCTTTAAGAGGTACTGAAATTTTCTAACATAGATAATTTTTAAAGCAGAGGCAAACAATTACAGTCATCAATTCTGGTAAGTGTCAGGCTTATCTCCTACTTATCCATACATTCATAGATATAAAATAGAGACACAATGAAATGTTTCTCCAAGAGTTTTTGAACTAAACCAACTATTGTTCAAGAAAAATAGTAGAAATCTAGTTTGGACATGTGAAAAGAAGTTTCCATAAGTATTTCTTTTTGAAGTTCGAGATACTGATATTCACTCTGTGTGCGTATATACAAGCAATCAAGAAATTAATCAAGTAATTTGGTGAAACAGACTGTGAGTAACCTTGTAATCTACCACCAAAGGGATAATACCAAAGCAAATATGCTAACAACAAGGTGTTAATAATACAAATCCTGCATATGTAGAAATTATGTGCACAATATAAACTATATGTGCAAACTGAAAAAAAAAAGCGATTAAAAAGCCTCAGAAAAGATCTAAATGAATAAGGAAATATTCACGCATAGTTATTAGAATTACTCCAAATTACTAACACATCTTTATATATAGAAATATAGTTAGTTTGTAGATACAAACATAACATGAAATGAACAAGATCTATGTGACAATCTACTTAAAAATATTGCTCAAAGACCTAGGGACGACATAAACTAATACAATGCATATTGTATTTTGTGGAGTGATATTCAAAATAATAAAAATGAATTAGCATGATCAGCCAAGAACATTCTAAAAAAATAGAGTAATGGGGAAGGACAAGGGGGGTTAACCCCACCAAGATATTAAAGCATAAAATAAAGATGTGTAGATCAAAGTCAAAATTCTAGAAATAGCTTCCATACAATTCTGGAATTTATATTGAATAATGATACATTTAGAAATAGAAGGAAAAGAGATGGATGATTTCATAAATTATGATGGGGAATTAGACTACTAGTTACAGGGGAGCTACATATTTTTTTCATAGAGACATTTTCAGCTTCTTTGGAAAAAAAGTTCATTCTGTATAATTTACATAGGTAAAACTTACATATGTTACACATATATATTATAATTTATATGACATTTATATAAGTTCAAAGCACTTTTGAACTTATACATTAAAAATTTCATTATACATTATATTTGGCCTGGGAACTAGAAATTTTTTAAAGTCTGGACAGAAATGGAATCCTATATTCTAGCATCAGAAATTGATCAAACTTCTTACAGGATCTGATATTTATAAAGTTTTTTAAATTTCCTATTCTATAAACTCATAAATCACATAGTGTAATTTTCATTTTACTTGTGAATGATGGAGTCAAAGAAGAGGTATATTATTTCTTTTTTAAATGTCTTCAGGAATTGGATTTGATGGTGTGGAGAGCTTATTTGTAATAAGCAATCTTACTGAATATGTTAATATCTATATTTTTTCATTCTTGCATTGTTTTTAAAATATATTTTTTAAAGATTTATTTATTTATGCATACAGGAACTGGAGTGTAGGCCAAAAGTGTGGGGGAGGGTGAGATGACTCACCAGAGTGGGGAGCAGAACAGGTGGATCTACTGAAAGACGCTGCTGAAGTGAGCAGTGGGCGAGACAGGAGAGGTCTGCTGTACCTTGTGGGAAGCTCTCTGGCTGGGGATCGAACTCGTGCTGCAGTGGCTGCAGACAGCTTCATAGTGCTGAGATTTAACCCGTTGTGCCAGCAGGAAGGCCCAAGTTTTTGAAATATTTAATGTGCTACATGATATATTAATCAGACAAATGGATGTTATGTACTTTCAAATCTTAAGATAATCTATGGAATAATTATTGCAGTGGTTTTCCTCATTAACTCATTTGATACAGTATTATTTATGAATTCCTGACTGACCTTCACAATGATTTTGGACATAATTAAAGAATATACTATGAAATAAAAAGGAAATCACAATAGTTCAATAATTAAAACTATCATGATAAAGTCAAGAGAAAAAATGTGTTTCATGCATAGAGTGAATTTAGTAAATGGTCATATGAAAAGCTATGTAGCTATTAGTGACTATATATAGAGGCAAACATCAGTTACTTTATAATGCTGATATATCAACTACTGAAATGCTGAATAAAATCATCAGATCATAAATAATCTCCACATGGGCTTACTAAGCATATGCTCCAATGTTGTTACAGGGTTTCATTAAAAAAAAAAAAAAAAAGACTTGCAAATTATCACATTGCTAAGGAAATAGCAATTTAAAACTTAGGTCATTTAAACTAAAATATCTTTAACAAAGAACCCCTTGCAAACATATTAATGAAATCCTTAAGGATTCCCAAGCCAACATTGTCAAAGGCTGCAGGAGAATAAACAACGACAAGTGTTTTGTTCACTATTATGCTTCTGAGGTTCAGCACAGAGCACTGAATAAATGTACGGACAATATGTGGATGATTGAGGGAGGGAATAAAGGAATGAAGCCTTACTTACTTGGCTTGATACACAATAAACTCCAATTATTTACAAATTGAATGCCCTAATAAACAGCAAGTTGTCATAGGTAGAATTTTGTTTTCAGTTATAGAATTTTAAATACTAACATATCATTGATAATTCTATTCATGAGTCCTAACATTTAGTTTTTGATCAAACATTACCCTGAGTTTTGAAGACATTTGTGGAATGTTATGAAGCTTGTGTGTGATAGTACCAAAACTGGGCCAAAGTTTTCATAATATGTTTTTTACTTATCCTTCACAGCTCTTAAGGATAATTATTTTTTTTTAAGATTTATTTATGCATAAAAGCTGGGGTATAGGCCAGAGGCATGGGGTGGCGAAAGTGTTCACCAGAGACAGAGTGGGAAGCAGAACAGATTGTGGGAAATACACTACTGAGGGGAGCAGCGGGCGAGGCAGGAGAGGTCTGCCGGGCCATGTGGGAATCTCTCTGGTTGGGTGTCGAACTCTCATTGGCCACTGCCGACAGCTCCACAGCGCAGCGTTCAACCACTGCACCACCAGGGAGGCCCTTATGGACAATCATTAAAAAGAATATTTTGAAAAGAAAGAAATTCGTACAGACGCAAGTTACATTATTTCTTAAAGTTCTAGTTCACTCGATTTCCATGATGTACCCCATCACAAACTGTTTTCTCCTGCTTCCTTTTGTAATACTATATAACAAAACAAAGTTCAAATGCAGACTACAGTAGTAACACATTTCTCCCAAACATTGATTCAAATTATTGACTATGTTTCAAAGTCTTTACACTTAAGGAATTAAAAAGTACAAAAGGATTTTTTTCCTGTTTCCCCAGTTATCTCACATGATGGATCAAGTGCCATACTTCATCGATTAATGGAAGGCTTACCAAGAATATCTATTATACTTTGTTAATATGTACTTTAAAGAATCAACTAGAAATTATGCATTATATGTTTTTAAATTATTTACTGAACATTGTGTTATCTGAGCAGAGTCTTAACTTTATAACACAGAAACTAGGTCAAAGGGAAAGAAGTTGTTATAAAGCTAATTTTCAGAAATGACATGAATAATGACTAGATACTTTTAAATAGAATTGTTTTTTCTACTGGCATCTTCTCAATGCATATAGTATGATCTGTGTAATAACAATAAATCTGAAAGATCTTCCCAGAACTTGAGTCAGAGAAAAGAGGAAATGTGCTGATAAAGGAAAGAAGTGCTATATAGCAACTTCCACATTGTTTATAGAATTCCTTCTGTTAATTTAGAAATGATTAGAATGTCATATAAACAAGAAAGTGTTTATTCGAGAATGAAAATCATGATTTGGACCCATGGTCAAAGTGTACTCCATCAGAGACTGGGAATAAGAATGGGCAAAGAATGGGAATAAGTATGGGCGTGGTATAACTAAGCCTAGGTTAAATCTGTTTGAAATGTTGAGTTGGTAGCCAGGAGTCTGCAGACAGACTGTCATAATGTGGGATATCTGTAATAGTCAGCAGACAGTCTTCCTGTGACTTTCCTAATCATCAATAAAGAGAGGAGAGAATGTTGCCAATGCCTGGCCAGAGATAAGGAGAAATCAGAGACTGAGGTTCATTCATTGCAGGGGGCAGGGAGTTGAGTCAGGCTGCTCACTCTTCAACTAGAATATCATCATGACAGTTCGAGACAGGATGGAGTGCTTGATTTCAAGTAGCTTCCACACTCTACTTTCTTACATTTAGAAAATTGGATATTGAACCAAATGAATAGAATTACCAGACCAAAGTCAAAGACAAAGCATTGCCACAATTGGACCAATAAAAATTATAATTTTAGTCATAAGTCTTATAAGGGCTCCTTAATTTTTCATATACATATGGCTTTAAAATACTTCAATTGTAAAATTATATCAGTGTTAGGAAAACAGCTACCCATGTGTGATTAAAATATGACCCCCAAGGAGAGTGATTATAATCAGAAGTTTAAATTGTACTAATTATATTTAAATCTTTGCATTACATTTCTATTCTTCAATACTGCAGGTATTAATTCTGTTTATTTCATAAAAGTCACTAGAATGTGCATATGTTTTTTGTGAGGGAACATTGCTATATATCTGTCTTAAGTGTGCAAACTAGATATTTTCTTATGAATACATTCTCCTTTTGTTTAAGGATTTACTTAAATCTTCATATGCTGCAGTGGCATATGTCTGCAGATAATCAGGGATATTTGTTCTTTTGTTATCTTTGCCACTGGATTTCTTCTTCTATAAATAGTATTTTTGCTTTACATATTATTGATGTGATCCATAATTCAGCTTCTTCATTAATTTTGTCATGCTATGATCATGCACATATTCATCCATTTAGCAGGTTTTATTAAAGATGTGAATCTTTTAAGTATCATATATTTAAAATGTCAATAGGTAACCACAACATTTCAAATTAGTAAGGAATTTATATCTGGACTATGCAAGACATTCTTCCAAATCAAGAAAAAGAAAATTATTCACAATCAGATAAATGCAGATTTAAAAATGTGTTTTCACTTTACAGCTATTAGGATAGCAAAGCACAGACAGCTGGATAATGACCCATTTTGGTATGGAATTGGGGATTCAGGAAACTTCACATATTGCTGGTAGAAGAGTTGAGAGGTAGAACAATTTTGCAGATCTATCAGGTCCTAATAAAGTACTCTCCACCAATAACAAAGAAAAATAGTTTAATCAGAGAGAGAATTTGCAAAAGAGAAAAAGGGGTGGAGTAGAAGAAAGAGGGAGAGAGGAGAAAGTAGATTTCTCACTCTTACATAATCCTATGACTACTTTTATCACAGGAAAATTGGCTTCAACTCTTTGACCCATATAGTTCCCGGAATCATAGTCACAACCCACCATCTAATCCTTGATCTTTTATCTCTTTGAATATTCTCTCTTGCCCTGAAGCCTATTGAAATTTCTTAAAATATCTTATTAAGAGCAGCTTGATCAATTGTCTTCTCTATTATGTTGGTTTGACTAGCCCTCAATCCCACATGCGTATGATCTGCATATACCTCAGTCTCTCATCTTTGAATGGGTGTATTTACTACTTCACCAAAGGAAAGGAATTGCTTCTTAACAGATGAGCTCTCAACTTTCAAGGAAATTAAGACTTCACCATTTAAAGTAATTTTAAGGAAAACATTCTTGTGTTCTCTACTGGAAAGTTCTTCACCAAAGAATTATAAGTATACTCTCTATAACAACCATAGAGAAGCTACACTTCAAGCTAATAAACTCATCTGATTTAAAGTTTTGGTTCATTCTGTAGACTTAAGGTTGTGTGTGTGGGAGGGGAGGGAGTGATAAAAAGTAACCTATGAAGGAATTACTCAAGAAACATGCTGTAATGGAAATATATAGTTATATCTCATGATTAAAATAGGGGTGCAAATGACAGAGTTTAGGGGTGAATTATAATGAAATATAAACTTCATCAAGAAAGTCCAATGTCCTTTCATATGTCCTTAGGGAGAGAGATCTTCTCTCCCCTAGATAACCCAAAAGGAACTATGGGAAACTACTATCTGAGCAATAAGGACCAGAGGGCTTCCTTGTCTCACGGATTTGGAAGAACAGTCGGAACTTGCACTCCATCGGCACACTAATCACAGACAGCAAAGTTTCAATCCCTAAGATTTACCTCACTTGATCTCCTGGGTTATCCAAGATTCTCAGGAAAGCACAGTGGGCTGACTGTGCACATCAGACTTGGGGTTTTCAAAACTCACTGAGAAGTTGAGTAAAATGTAAAATAATCCACTCTTCTTTCAGAGCAGTTCTACCCAAAATTTAATGTGCATTCAAATCTATGGGTTCTTCTCAATATATTGATTCTGATTCAGTGGATATAGGCTAGTCTCTCAAGTTTTGCATTTCTAACAAGCTCCAGACTGATAGTGACACTGCCATTGCATGGACCACTCTTGTGTAGAAAGGGACTCAAGGATGCTTTGTCCAGTTTCTCCTTGGTGACATTGTCCACAGTTACAGGTCAACGTCAAGCCTGAAACTTGACATTGGTGCACTATGTGCAATGGCAGAGGTCAGGCTGTATCCTGTATGCTCACTGGTGTAACAGGGGTACAGAAACTGACCCTCCATGCACTGATTTTGTGCTTTTCTTTTGTGTTCACGCCCCTTCCTCCCTCTTTCCCCTGACACCTTCATCCTCTTCCATCTCCCCATCTGACATCAAACATGTCACTCATCTTTGTAACATTGTCATCTGAAGAAAGTTATAAATGAATTCATTCAATCCGCTACCTTTGGAATTGACTTTTTTTTTCCACTCTGAATAATTTTCTGAGGTTTGTCTCATTCATTGTAAACATCCATAGTGTTTGACTGTTACACTCCTAAGTAGTATTCTGTGGTATAAATGGGCCAGTTTGAGGTTTGTTTATGCATTTATCTACTGGGTTTTTTAATCCAAGTTGGGGGGTTATTATAAATAAGGGTGTAATGATAATTGTGTGTAAATTTTGTCTGGACATGAAGCTCATCATTTCTGAGATAAATGTCCAGGAATACAACTAAGAGATCTTATGGTAAATGCATATTAATTCTGTTTTACAAACTGTCAAGCTGTTCTACAGAGTATCTGTGTCATTTCGCATCTTGTCAGCATTGAACAAGTGATCTACACTCTCTGGACCTCATTTCATGTCGTCCTGATGCACTTTGAGCGGTCTAATGCCTGTCGTGACACCTCATAGCAGCCTCATTTACATTTCCCAAATATTAATGATGTTTAATGTCTTTTCACTTGCTACCTAATTTTTAAACTTTTTTTAAAAATCTAAATGTTGAAAGTTCTTTATATAGTCCAGATCCTAATCCTTTGTTGGATATGGGGCGGGCAGTACTCTGATCCTTGTCGTCTGCAGCTCGTCTTTTCATCCACTTTACAAGGGTTTTCAAGAGCAAAAAATATTTTGATGAGGTCCAACTCATGACTTTTAAAAAATGTTATGGTTATGTTCTTTGTGTCATATCTAAGGACGCGTTTCCAAGCCTTAGTTTCTGAAGATATTTTCCTGTGCTATTCTGTAGAAATGTAATTGTTTTTTTTAAAATATATAAATCTATGATCTATTTTGTGCAAATTTTTGTGAAATAAAAGAGGATCAGGTCAGGCACCTTGCTACCTTCCTTCCCCCGCTTCTCTTCCTCCCTCCTTCCCATTCTCTCTCTCTCTCTCTCTCTCTCTCTCTCTCTCTCTCTCTCTCTCTCTCTCTCTCTCTCTCTCTCTCTGTCTCTCCATGTCTCTCCTGCAGAGGCTCACATGCTCTGTTCGGTTCATGTATTCTTTAACGTTCTTTTCAAAACTGGTTCAGCAACTAAATCTTTTGCCTTTTTTTTATATTTTTTTAGTTATTATTATCTATATCTACAAATATCTTGTAGAAATTAATAGAAAATTCATTAAATCTGTATCAGTTTGGGGGTCTTTTGACAGCTTAACAATTTAGAAACTTTCAACCAATGAACATAGTATGATTCTTCATTTAGTTAGCTCTGTCAGCAGCAATTTTTTTTTGTATTCAGTATATAGGCCTTGTGCACTTAAAATTTTCATCTAAGTATTTACACTGTTAAGTGATATTTCACTTTTAACTTCAGTGCCTATGTGTTCATTGCTAAGATATGAAAATATAGTTATGTTTATAAATATATATTAATTGTGATTACTGTGAACATGTTGAATCCACTTATTAGTTTGAAAAGTGTTTCTTATAAATCACTGGGATTTTTCTATGTTGAAAATATCGTTAACTGAAAATAAGAACAAATTTATTTCTTTCATTCCAGCATACATGTTTTTATTTGCCTCTCTTCCTAGTTTCTGCAATTTTTATTATGAATGGGTATTGAATTTTATTGAATGCCTATTTTTGCATAAATTAATAAGATCATATATTTTTTCTTATTTAGCATTATTTTGGTTGTTTGTGTTGAAAATACTATAAAAGAAATAAAACATAAACTTGGAAGTGGAGTGCATTATTTATAAAAATGGATACATATTTTATTTTTAATTATATCATCACTTCCCATATACTCTCAGAACACTACTAAAGTGACATAGTTTGAGTTTATAGCTAGTACTATTCTTTGAAGGTTTTTTTAAGACATATTTTATCTGATATTTAACACAGATATACATATAGACATATTTAGATTTACTTTAAATTCTTGGTGTATTCTTGCTTAAAAAAAGAACTTCAGGTTATTTTGTGTATGGATACACTGTTGGAATTAAATTTTAACTATTCCAGTATTCATATTACTCATCTAATTATTGAAACATCTATTACTTGAATCATTTGTATAATTTTCTTCATATTTAATTGTATCACAAAACTATAACTCATCTGTATATAAATAAAAAATAGCAAAATATGTATTTCCTAGTGCATTACAGACTTAATCACACTTCAAAAATGTTCATACCACTTGGAAATACTAATAAAACATATTTACTATGCTTTTGTAGTCTATTGATCCAAAGGGGAAAATTGTTCTTTATATTAAATAGCTCTGTATAATACCGAAAAATGAAAGTAGATACAAACTCATTAAAAAATAAGTATTAATACTATTTGCAAGACTGAAACAGCACTAAGAATTTAACTTTTAAGAAGAAACTGAAATTACCTCTGCCACAAACACAAGCATATCTTCCAGATCTCACGTGGCATCTACTTCTCATATAGCTTCTGTCCTTAATATGGTGAATTTTCATCACTCTTACACTAGCAGCTTTCAATATCAACCAGGCAGCGAAGGTTTACTAGTCTTTTACCTCTAGCAGTTCTACTCTTAATACCCCCGTAGGTGGTAAATTTATGAAATGCAATTACACAGTAGTAAATTTTTAAATACAGGCACTTACTCAAATAGTTCGCTTTGGGAAGCTATTCATTAACATTTCATGTTTAAAAGGATCTGTAAAATAGACACAAGGACTAACTAAAAGAGCCTTTAGATGATGCTGAAATTCAAGATGGTGATTCAAATGAGAACTATGCAACATCAATTAAATAGAAACCATTTGCCGCTTTTTGAAAAGCAAATAATCTTACTAAATCGATTTTTAAAATATCTGGGGAATGGTCATATATATAGGAATTTTATTTTTGTGCTTTTTTAAAATATTTAATGTTTTTCTTATTTTTCCAAGTGATTCTTACACAGAAACCAATGATTTAAGTAATGTAAATAAAGGTAGTTTTAAAAAATATAGTGGAAATGAAGACTGATGGTTTATGTTGAGTACATAGCTCACAGCTCAAGATAATCATTTCATTTATTAGAAAAAGTATTTCATTATTAAAGTGATTGCAAATAAATATACAGTGTATCTTTATGTTATGCAAATTAATTTTCAAAATTTAGATTAATTTAGGAATTAAAATTCCTTTAAAAATTAGGGAAAGGGCACAAAATGGAATAGAAAAGAACACAAGGGACCATGGAGATGGATCACGGGTGAATTGGTGGTGGGCTACCCAAGGGGAATGCAAAATGTAAAAGACATAAATAGCAATAAAAATATACATTATATAAAAAAAAATTAGAATCTTTGAGGAGCATAGTCATCGTTCTCATGTTGGTAACAGGTTAAAAATTGGCAAACTTTAAAACAGTTATCAATAATGGGGGAGAGTATAGCATTAATAAAACACATTAGAAGAAACATTAAATGCTTACATTCTGGTCTCTGTTCACTACAGAAGACTATTTATTATATTGGTAATTAATTGAAACCCAGCTCGAATAGCTTTAGCAAATTTGTACTATGTATTTGAGATGCATAGTTTACATAACCCAAGAAATGGCTCAAGTATGCATGTGGGTGGGTAGGAGTGAGTGCATATCCAGATCTCATTTTTGCTTCATTTTGCCAACTAGTTCTCTCTCTAAATAGCTTGAAGTGTACTTTCACAACTTTATCAGAAAGAATAAAGATTCTCCATCCCATCGTTCATCTAATAGTGCTACATTTTGGTTTTATAGTTACTACTTGCTCATTAGTCTATCCCTCAAGAAGATAAATATAATACTAGATAGATTTGAGTCACACACCCGCTTTTCTGTGTACTCTTGGCATGCAAAATAAATGTGTTGGGAAAGTTTACATGCAGAGCAAAAAAAAAGTAAGCTACCCCAGTTTACCCAACAATGATTAAGAAAATATTTTAAGTTTTGAGGCAACCACCTCTCCCTTTTATCAATTACCCATTTTATTTTATATTATTTTTAAAGATTTATTTATTTATGTATACAAAGGCTGGGCTGTAGGCCAGTGGTGTAGGGTGGTGAGAGGATTCACCAGAGACAGAGTGAGGAGCAGAACAGGTGGCTCTACTGAAGTACACTGCTGAGGGGAGCAGCAGGCGAGATAGGAGAGGTCTGCTGCGCCATGAGGGAAGCTCCCTTGATAGGATTGGATCGAACTGGTGCTGCAGTGGCTGCTGATAGGTTCATAATGCTGAGCCTTAACCCCTTTTGCCACCAGGGGAGGCCCAATTACCCATTTTAAAAAATCAATACTCAGATCTTCCTTTTTTAAAGTAGGTCATAATAAGAAGTCTATATTTTTCCTAAAGTGTCACCATTGGTGAGTGTTTCACAATGTTAAATTTATTTCACACTGTGAAGAAACAAATAGAAACTACTAATGAAGTGGTTAGATAATAGTAGTTCTTAGATAATTAGTAATTCTAATAGTTATTCTCTTATATCAATAGTGTTCAAACTTGCTTTCAACATTTTTTAGGTGTTGGCAGGGATGCTGATCTAGAGGCCTCACTTTAATAACTGCTAGTCCTACAATCTACAGATCAAATAAAACTATATTAAGCAATCTTTCCAGGAATTGTTCCCGAACTTTTGGCCATCCAGGTCATCAGGAAATAATTTATGACTAACAAATAGTGATAAAAATGCTATAGAAGATCAGAAAACATTCATGAAATGATGAGTTAGGTCATGGTGTGGTAAGTAATATTAAACCAACTCAAACTGGCCTCCACAAAAACTTATTGTATCGATTCAAGTAATGAAAAAGTCCAAGGATAGTATTGACTTGAGTCGACTAAATTTAATGACCAAATGATGTCACCAAGATCATAGTTCTGTCTTTTTCTATACTTTTGCTCTGCAGGCTTTATTGGGTGACATTCTCATTCACCAAGGCTAAGAGGATGGAACACACTAATTCACTTAAGAAAATCAAAGGTCACTTCTGTAGCTGAGTGTGGCATAATTCTCCCTAACCATAACCAGTTGAAGTCAGAAAGTTGTTTCCTCTAGAAGAAAATTGAGATCCTTGTTTATCAAAAGAAATATGATGAGTGTAACTGAAGAATGAGGAGGGAAGACACAGATGTTTGCCATGCTAGGTACTCATTAGCAGATGTAAGCTCCTTATGATTAGATTTCTGTGGACTTGTATTGGAATGGCTGCTTTCCAATATACTATTACACTTTAAAAGAGGGAAAAAGGCAACTTTTATGTTTGTGTACTCATTTGCGTTCTAATCAGTTATTGTTAAAGGAATGATTCTCACAATTTAGTGAGCTTTAGGAGTAACCTTGGTATTTTATAAATATGCAGATCTTTGGTTTCTACACTTAAAGAATATTATTCACAAAAAACTAAGTAGCCCTTCATTAAAGAAGAAACAAAACACACAAGTAACTCCCCAATTCAATCAATCTCACTGATAAACAGCATTCGATTTTTTTTTTTTTAAATGATGCATCCCTGGTGGCACAGCAGTTAAGCGCTGCGCTGTGGAGCTGTCGGCAGCGGCCACGCGAGTTCGATGTCCAGCCGGGGAGAATCCCACATGGCGTGGCAGACCTCTCCTGCCTCGCCTGCTGTTCCCCTCAGCAGTGTATTTCTGTCAATCTGCCTGTTCTGCTCCCCATTCTGTCTCTGGTGAATCCTCTCGCCGCCCCACGCTTCTGGCCTGTACCCCGGCTTGTATGCATGAATAAATAAATCTTTAACAACAACAAAAAAATGATGTCCATCTTTAAGTTCAGAATTTTAAATATAAGGAAAAAAAAACATAGAACATGTGGTATATATGTCAAAGTTTTTATTGCAAGGTATGGAAAAAAAACCTAAAATTTATACCAAAAAAAGAGGAATTTTTAGACAAGGGAAGATGATTGAATTAATCTCACAGGATCTCTATCTTGTCAGAATTTTTATGGTCTCCCACTGACTCATCCCTTTATGCTCTTTAATCACAATCCATAAATGATACAGTTTCATAATTTACAATCTCAACCTAATCCACGAGAGAGAGATGTTACTTAGCAGTAACTTCAACAAATATGTGTAATATTCCTTGATTCTTATTAGCTAATGTGGTTATCCCCGACCAACAACAACAAATTGTGAAAAAGGGAAATGTATTAAATGGCCAGGTAAGGCTAAATAGACTGTCATTTTACGCCAGACCGGGAGGTTGGAAAGAGGGGGAGTGGCAGTGATTTCTCAAATGAATATCTGAGAGCTGATCTTAGAAGAATGGAGAAATGGAGGTTGCATAAATGTAAAATTAGTGGAATAGAACATGGTGTGTCTATTTGACAATGTTGTCACTAAAAATTAACATGTTTGGAGGCTTAAATCAGCACAATTGAAGTAGTATCTCGCAGTTCTAGAGATCAGAAGTTCTGGTGTAGTTCTTGCCAAGTGAGAATCAAAATGTTGATAGGAATATATTCCTTTCTGAAAACTTTGAGAACAGAGGATTTGTTTCCCAGTTTCTCAGAGGTTAGTAAAATTCAGTTCTTGGCTGATATAAGATTGTGAGGCTACTGGTATATCTTCTGGTTCTTCCCTCCAGAGAGATACATTACATGGTGCCCTTAAATATAAGTAGATCTCCCCTAGGGATGAAGAGGGCAGGTGTCTTTGGTTTATCACTAGAAGATGTGCGAAATTTCTCTAAAAAGTAGACAGACAGATGGGGCCTCCCTGGTTGTGTAAGGGTGAAGTCTCAGCACCATAAAGCTATCTCAGCCACAGTAGCACAAGTCCGATTCCTGGCCAGTGAGCTAATACACATGGTGCAGCAGACTTCTCCTGCCTCACCTGCTGCTCCCCTCAACAGTGTATTTCAGTAGATCCTCCTGTTCTGCTCCCTTCTCTGTCTCTGGTGAATCCTCTCACACTTCTGAAAATGTATAATACATGGCAATTTCTCTTTCTATTATTTAGCTATAAAGTAATAAGTTAACTATTTAAAGAATTGTATTTTTAAATGGATATTAAATGGATATTTAAAAAATTTCCATAAAGATACTAATGCCTATATTTAATGTCCACTTTCATAAGACATAGAATTAAAAAAATTCTATTCTTTGCAACTTAAGTATAAAAGTGTTTTCAACATGTAAAGTTATTTTTTATATCTCCTCTTACATTGTCAAAATTGAAGTGTAGGAGGTGGAGTGAAAACGAAGTGGAGGAAAATGTAGTGTAAAGATTTTAACATTAAATTTATTCTTTATATCTCAAGATTTTGTGATTTTCTACAAAAATTCCTATTTAAGACGTTTAGAAATAATGATTCATTTTAATTGAGTATATTGTCAGTTGTGATATATTATTCTCCCTCTCTTTAAAAACCAGGTAGAGTGATTGCTATTGCAAAAACTTTGGCCCAATGAACACTAAACTACAGTTAAAAAAAAAACTAAAGGAAGCAGCGGCTTTTTACATTTAAATAAACTTTCTATTCCGCACATTGAAATGGCATCTCATTTTTCAGCGAGTCCCAGAACAGCAGGCATATACAACTCCATCAAAGCACATGAATCAATAGACTAAACAAGTTACACAGTAGCAGTTTATACATCAAAACCTCCTGTCTATTTCTTTGAGCAATATCATCAAAATCAATATATCCCCCAATCTACACCTATTCCCCAAACTGCTCTTTCATATTACATATTCAAACAGCTGTAAACAAATTAATAAATTGCTCTGGACTTTTGTTTTCTCTCCTCCTGAATTTTAATTGATTTATATCACTGGAAAATCCATGCAGGCTTGTTATCTTGGCTTTTTTCCCTTTTCAGACAAGACAAATACATTGAATAAGAGCTTCAACCTCACACTTCACTAACCACTTGTAGTTTTGATGTTAAACTCAAAGAGAGTTCTTCTGTTAAACATTTAGTATGTAATTTTCTTCCATCATTGAAACACAAAGCAAAAGAGTTTTCTTATCCAGACTGTAGTGATGAGTCCTATAATGCCAGTAAAGCACAAAATGTACAGATGCATCAGAAGGCATCCAATCTATGCCAGCTAATAAAATAGTGATTAAATAACTGACATCTGCATAAACTAGAATGCGAAAGAACAGTTAATTGCTAACTCTCTTCCTTGCATGTTATATTAAGGAAATTACCCTATTGAATTCCTTCTTTTTTATTGTTTTATTTTTCTTTACTGGTGGTGTGCTTGTGTTCTTACAATGACATAGTATTGTTCAACCTAGAGAATAAACTTCAGCTACCTCAACAGTTTAACTGTACTTAATTTGTTTTGTTGTTGTTAGAAACAAAGTTGATTCAAATGAGGCTTGTGTTTGATACAATCCTAAAAGATAGGATCGTAGATATTGTGTGGTGGTAAATAAGACAATAATAAAGGCACATGATGTGAAATTTCGATGAAATACAGCTGCTGACCTGCCCATGTTCTGTGACTGTCAGCTACAGGCTGCTCAAATGTTAAGTGTTGATACATAACTGTTGTGGTCATTTTCAAGATTAAAGATGAATGTTTACTTTTTAAGTCTAATAATCAATAAAATCTTAGTGTGTGTACCTCCACTACAGTTGTTTACTCAGGTAATTAAAAGAGTTTTCATTCTTTTGTGATAAGCATTGAGTGGACAGGAATCTCAGAAATTTCTCAGACAGGTTCACATAATGTCCTACCAAATCAACTTTTGTCACCTCTCTATTTGGGTTAGTTCAGAAATATAGTCATTGCCTCTTGATGAAAAAGTAAATGTAAATATCAGTTTGTCTATGGCATTGTTAATTTCTACCTTTGAAATTTACATTTGAGATGGAATTCCAGGGCTTTGAACAGGTGATTTAGGTACTCAAAACAAATAAAAATGATTATATTCCACTTGCAAAATCTTTAATAAAGAATCTAGTGCAATGGGCTGGTTGGGCCTCTCCATATCTATAGGTTAAATGTTACTCCCCAATGTGATCATGTTAGGATGTGGAGACTTTGGCAGGGGGGATTAGATCATGAGAGTGGGGCCCTCATTAATGGGATTAGTGCCCTTAAAATGGAGATAACAGAGAGTGTTCTTGCCCTCCTTTCCTTGTCTCATGAGAACAAAGCAAGAATACAGCTTCCAAGAACCCAACAGCAAACCCTCATCAGACACTTGAATCTGCTAGCACCTTGAGCTCATCCTCCCTAATCTTTAGAACTTTGAGAAATAAATGTTTGTCATTTATACCACCGAGTCTATGGTATTTTTTTTAAAGATTTATTTATTTATGCACACAAGCTGGGGTATAGGCCAGAGGCATGGGGTGGCGAGAGGGTTCACCAGAGACAGAGTGGGGAGCAAAACAGACAGATCGACAGAAATACACTGCTGAGGGGAGCAGTGGGCGGGGCAGGAGAGGTCTGCTGAGCCATGTGGGCCTCTCCCCGGCTAATCATCGAACTTGTGTCACCGCTGCTGACAGCTCCACAGCGCAGTGCTTAACCGCTGCGCCACAGGGAAGCCCTATGGTATTTTTTTATAGCAGCCCAAACTGTGACACATGGGCAACCAAAACAAACAAGAAAACTCTACTGAATTTCTGTTACTGCTGGAACAAATAGCTGAATATCACTACTTAAAAAGTAACACAATTCATTATCTCACAGTTTTCATGCCACAACAGGTCAGAAATCTGACACTGTTCTTACTGGGTTAAATCATGGTGTTAGCATGCCTGCTTTATTTACTGGAGGTTCTAAGTGACAATCTACCCAAAAACCATTGAACTTTTTTGAATCCAGTTCTTTGTGATTTTAGAAGAAAGGTTCCCATTTCCTTGCTAGCTATTAGACAGTGCTTGATCCTTCTTTACATGTCACTGACAGTTTGCAGAAACCTCTGAGTTCCTGCACGTGGGAGCACAAGTTCAATGTGTGTTAAGTTCAGTGAGTTAAGTTTTCCTCATGCTTCCCATCTCTATGGGGTCTGCTTAATCATGTCCCTGACTCCAGTTGGAGAATGTTCATTGAATTTAAGGCTCAAGAGATTAGATTGGGACCACCAAAATAAACCAGTATCAGCACCTTATTTTAAGAGAGGTCCCTTTAACTACATCTGCAAAGTCCCTTTTCTTATAAGGCAGAATATGTTCATAGGCTCTAAGAATTAGGGAGTGTGTGTGTTGTGGGGGGTGTGGGGGTGAGGGTGGGATTCATTTAGCCTATTGCAGTAACCATGTTTCAAATTGGCTTTAAATACACCACAGTGACACAATGTTAATATTTTTTATTACATCATAGTTTGTTCAAATTGAGATAGCTTTTCTTAATTTTTTTTTTTTTTTTGCCATGTAGAAACCCTAATTCAACCTCTCTGAATCTTTGCTTCTTTTCCTAAGCAGATGATGGGAATATAGTCACCTAGTAGCTTGTAGTTAGGAATAAATCAGGAAGTGAATTTTCCCTCTTAAATTACCTGCCATCTAGAAATACAGAAACTGCTCTTCTTTTTTGACTTAGCCTTTCATGGGACAGCCATTCTCTCCACATTTTTAGTTTTGGGTTCATAAGTCCTTGTTAAATTTGCAAAGAAAGATAAGTACTGCATGATCTTCCTTATAAGTGGAGTATGAAAAAGTTTATCTCTTAGAAGCTGAGAGTAGAATGATGATTTCGAGGAGCTCAGAGAGGTGGGGAAAATGGAGAAATATTGGCTAAAGGGAACAAATTTTCAGTTATGCTGAATATCAGCTATGATGGATAATTTTTAGAGACCTAATATACAACATTTTGTCTATGGCTAATAATGTATTGCATATATATGAAATTTGCTAGGAGTATAGATTGCTATATATAAAAAATAACAAGTGAAGTGATAGATATATTAATTAGATTATGTTAATCATTCACAGTGCCTATCAGAATTTCCTGTTGTACATTATAAACATATAGTTTATCAATAATATCTCAATAAATCTGGAGGAAAAAACGATATTCTTTAATTTCCATATTCCAAAAGTTCCTCTCTGAGACTACCTTCCAGACCAGCTTGCATTATATAAAAACAGTCTCATCACTCAATATTATGTATCAATCTAAATAAATCTTTAGGGCAGAGATTTAAACACAGGTATGTGCAATCCTCTCTATCCTAAGGTGAACACAGAAGGCAGTGGTGCCAACTGGTTGCTCATTTTCTCTCACCCATGTTTTCAGAATAACAGATTTTATGTGCTTGGTATATTTTCCTTTTCAATGTATTTGACTTCTGTGGGTGCTAAGGTAGCAATTAATGTCAAGACTGGATCATAGAGGACAGATTGCTTTTATTCCTTAAAGAAGACCTGAAGAAGTACGATTTGATTTTAATAGAATGATTTGGTGTGTGATATAGTCTATGGCAAGAGTTAAGGTCTCTTAATCATTTCCCTCTGCTCACTTTGTAAATTCATCAGCTCTTCTCTTAAGAATAAAGATAGTTCTGTACGTGGTGCTTTTCCCCTTAGCTTTTTACATCATAAGAAGTTGTCTAACAGGTTGTTTCCACCTTAAACATAGTTATCGGTTTGAGGATTAAAATTAGTTTTCATTCAAACATTTTATCTTACTTAGGAGGACAGGTATAATAAATCAAACATTCTTCTCACTAAGTTATGATAATCAGGATAAAATTACCTCAGTTTCATGATGTGTTTTATTTTGATACTCACTCCCCATCCAAACTGTAAACATGCCAAATGATTTTTGTTTTGCTTTCCAAAACAAAGAACTCAAAATAATATATGTATAGTCATTTTCATGAGCAATTGACATTTTCCTTAACTATTCCACCCTGCTTGTTGTGCTTGTAACAAAGAAAATACCTTTAAAAATACTGAAAACTAAATAAACATTGAGATATTCAGTCTGGACAGTGAAGAAAGGGAAAATAATTTCATTTACTTTGATCTGCTATTTCCTCATTTAAACCTGAAAGCAGCACATGAAGTAGGTGTAATTATTCCTTTATTATAGATGAGAAAATTGAAAGATTAAATCACTCATTTGAGTCACTCATTTGAGATATTACAGCTGTTGAGAAGAGGGACAAATTTTCCATCTAAATCTGCTGTGCTCAACAGCCATAGTAAAAGTATGCAATGATATACTAAACAATGCAACATACAGCCAAAGAATTCTAATTCTGGAATGGGAATATTTTAATACTGTGGCATTTTCACCTAATTTAAAGCCTCCTGAGAAAGTGACTTAATCATTTTGTTTTTCATGTTCTATAAAATATGGATGACAACAAAGCATGTCTCAAAGAGTTGTGAAGAATAAATGAGATGCTACATGCAGAGTGTTTAGTATATCACCTGCCACCATTTTATTAAGTTGAATGTATGTTAAAATATTAAATCTCATTTATTAAATGCAGAACCAACTTAGTTGCCTTTTGCTATTAAAATTGCTTTTTTAGCATGGCAGCAAGAGGAAATGAATACCAAACATTAGATGATTTAAATTTTTTTAAGAAGTCTATAATAGACCTAGAAATTAGACATCAGATTGGAGATTTCAGGCTGTTTCATATCAGTCTCATTTTCTTTCTTTCTTTTTTTTTATCTTTTCTCCCTCTTTCCTCTTACACTCAGGGACTTCATTAATGAAAGTCTACCAGTTTATGATTATTTTGCTTTCTCAATTCATCCTCTATGTTACCTTGTTTTACTTATATGTATGAAAACATACAGTGTTTGCCTTTACCTTTCTTACTTTACTACATGTAATTCTCCCAAATTCCTCCATTTTGCTAAAAATGTTAACATACTGTTTTCCTTTTAACTGAATAGTAGTCTATCATGTGATTATATCACATTTTCTAATCTAATCCTCTCTCAGTGGACATTTAGCTTGCTTTCATATCCTTGTTATTGTAAATAGTGTTGCACTAAACATTGTAGAGCATATAATTGTTTAATTTGAAGGTTTCATGTTCTTCAAATCCAATAATACTTTTATTATAAAACAAACAAATTTGGGGAGAATTATTTGAGGATATCATACTAACCAACTCTATTCAAATCCCACTCCCAAAATCTACCAGTCTTCATTTCATCAAGATATCACTTCAACATTAATTAGTTTTTGTGCTAGAAACCTGGAAATCATTCTTAATTATAGTTTGTCCATCAAACAATTAGCAAGTGAGCACAATAACAAAACCAGGAAGGCCAGATTAACAAACAATAGGAGGGTGGGCCCAGTGACAAGAATCAGAAAGGCAGATTAGCAAACAAAGACCTGGGGGGCTTAATGACAAGAACAGGAAGGGCAGAAAATTTATTTGGTCAGATTTAAAGTTTCCCAAGTCAGTACAAATGAATGGAGAAATGTATAATATTTAAAGCTATAATTAATTTAATTATATTCTACTGAATTTCACTCTTTGAGCAGACAATATGGCATGATAGAAGCTACTTATTTCATAATTGTATAACATATATATACATTAATTTGCAGCAGTTGAGTTTTCAGCATAACTTATTATATGTATGTCCTTTATTTGTAATTATGTTTACAAGTAATCAAAGGTAAAAAATATAGTCAATAAAATAATTTTATAAGAATTCAAAATAAATATAAACTGTTCAATAATCATATGAAATAAAATTTAGGTCACCAAATAATTGGTAAAAAATGATGATCTCTAAATTAATGAATAATTTCATGCTTTACTATATATGAACATTAATATAAATAAAACATGATATAAAAGTTAAAATGCTAGAAATAATAATAATACAAGATAAGTGAGATAACTTGTTCCACAGTGATAAAAAAATAATTTGTTTCAGGATTAATTTTGAAAATTTGAAAAATGGTTACACATTTTTCCTACTTTTCAATGCTCAGTCATAAATATTATTAAGGGTTAAATTACTACAGTATTACAATAATATCTGCATAAATATAAGAGGTATAATTATTGCTAAGCAAGCAGAGAGTAGATCTGCTTTAAAATCTGTACCTAAAAAATGCAATCAGTTAGTTATATAGTTTCCTCTAATGTAGAGTCATTGAAATAGTTTCTGTAGATCCAATGTCACATTCTTAATATGATGAAAGAACTTCTGATCCATTGAGGATTCCATTTTTACTTAACGAGGAAGAAGGTGAGATTATCATTTTAGAATCTGATTTTATAGATGAATGTATGTGGTAGACAATGGAAACATATGAGAACATTGAATGATACACTAAATTGTAGCTGATGGAGTGGACAACTAAATTTGACAGAGATATAAGGTTGAACTTGGTGACATTTAACCTTAAAGTGATGCAATGAAAGTGGAATTTGGTCATTTAAACTTGGTAATTTTCTCCACAGATGTTCATGAAATCACTTCTGTTTGTTTCTATGTTAAAGAGCTCCATCCTTAGTATAGTCTAGAAGGTCCTCTGTGATCTATCCCTCGTTAATCACTTCTATCTTATTTTAGCCATACTTGACTTGCAAGTAGAGTGGTGTTCCATAAAAAATATATTTAGTCCACATTCAGCCCAAAAGATGATTAAATGATTTTCTTCAATGCATTTTACATCCAACAGAAGTGCTTTATAAGTAATTTCAGTTTGTCACACAACAGGAAAAAGGCAGGTACTGAGGCATCACAAAACTGAGTTTTCACTTCTTTACCAAGGACATTCTTAATTGAAATAGGCATTTTTTTATTTTCTGCAAATGGTAGTGAAAAATAAAATGTCTACTATGACAATTTGTTGCCCTGTCTTGACTTGTGTCGAAGCAACAGTTGTATTTCCTTCCCACCACTGCAAGTGCATGATCAGAGCAAATTGCAACACAGTGAAACTTTATAGTTTGACCCGGCAGATGCCCCGAAGGAATCTCAGGGGTCCACAGACCACACTTGAGAAACTCTGCATTAGAAAATATTTCATATTTACCATTCCCCCCCCCCCTTCTTCAACCTCCCAATCTACTTTGGAAATCTCAAACACATTTTCAAATATATATTCACGGAATCTCCTGCTAAGAGAAATCTCTGCCTCATCTAGTATCATCTTCATAGGAACCGTGTACTTTCCTTTATAGTTTTCATGATAGTCAGAATTTCTCACTCTTTTTTTCTTATTTGAATCTTTCATTTTCTAAGAGATCACAGATCATATCAATGAATAACTATAGCCCCAGAGAACCCAAGCATAATATCATTGTTAATGACAATTTATGGTATAGAGGGTGTAGACAGAATAATATCTAAGTGAAAAGTGCATGATACCTTGTCTGAAGACATTCAGATCCTCCCTCTAGACACATGGAGATCTGTTGGAAATCAAATTATAACTTTGAGACAAATTCTCATCCTAGGTGTCCATCAATATAACCACTTTCAGTCGACAATAACCACAAGATATTGTGCATTTTTTTAAATTTCAGCACCTATAACTGCACAGTAAATGTAGTGGATTCTGAGACACTTTTTAATAAATAAAAGAATATAAGTTTAGTTATAGGTGAATTTATTAAGACATGAATACATAGAGATTTTTGTATTTAAGAGGCTGTATAGAAATTCCAGGTCATTCAGTGAACTAGTGATTGCAAATTACAAATGGCTTTTGGGCTATATGAGAAATAAATTACAACTGGGTGAAAGCAAGGTAAACTCTGATGTTGACAAAACCATGTGCCTGCAGGAATACGGGGAAATCAAACTGAAAGCTCATAAATTACCAAAATGACTAATGGCTGTGTATTTCCCCCATACTTTTCCTTCCTCCTCTTGTAAATAAACTTGACCCCAAGCCCTAAATACCAATGATAACATCAATAAAAAATAAAAGAAATGACTGAGATGTTGAAAGGGAAAAGAGAGAATGTGTTAATCTGGATATTACCAAGGAGACCTTCACATTAACATCTATATTGTAAAATCCTTATACCTCAATAATCAAACTGAAGTTCAGCAATATGATTAGGGATTTGTATTTGAAATTTCAAACCACTCACACCTGGCACACCTGGGAAGATCAATAGTCAGAAACATGAGTTGTAGAATAGAGAATTTTCATTTTTTTTTTTAAGGAAAGAAAACCTAACCTGGAAAATATGTTTAATTAGTAGATATGAAAGTCAATTTCTGGAGGATGAGATAGATGGAGAAAATACTAATCTACTCATGTGACACCACAGCTAGAAGAAAAAAAAAATTATATCCCTATCTCTGTATTCTGTAGTGTCTGCTATTGCTGAATCTCTAATTTCACTTCTGGAGACATACTGACTAAATTCATGCTCTTGAAAACTACAAGAATTCTTTTCTACATAGTAGACTGAGATAATACAAAAACCTGCTACTTAAATACAAAAAATTTGGCTGATATAACTAAAAATAATTACTTAATCCTTTTAATCTTTCTTTATTGACATGGTGGTTATAGAATTTCCCCTACCATTCTGCAATGGACATCACTATAAATCTGTTGTTTTACACATAGGCAAGTATATTGGAGGCATGATCTAAAGCAGCAAACCTATTTAGTCAAAGGTGTGATTTGTTTATAAATCCTTTTTCAGGATTTGGCAAATAATCCTCCAATATATGTGCTATCAAATTAAAAGTCTGGGCCTCCCTGGTGGCGCAGTGGTTAAGCGCTGTGCTGTGAAGCTGTCGGCACCAGCGACTGAGTTTGATGCCCAGCCTGGGAGATTCCCACATGGTGCTGCAGACCTCTCCTGCCTCTCCCACTGCTCCCCTCAACATTGTATTTCCGTCGATCTGCCTGTTCTGCTCCTCACTATGTCTCTGGTGAACCCTCTCGTGGCCCATGCCTCTGGCCTATACCCCAGCTTGTATGCATAAATAAATAAATCTTTTTAAAAAACCCACAAATTAAAAGCCTACGTTAAAAATAAATGTACCAATTTTGGTACACTTCAACAATGAATCATCAAACTTCTGATTCTTTGCAATTTTAGTTTTTAGGATTATGCTTGTGATTTCAGTGAATCAGTAGGTCAATTTAGAAAAATTACTTCACACTATTAAAGTAGCCCAATCTGTGAAAATGTTGCATCGACCCATCATCTATCTTTTTTTTTATGTTTCTTATCAATATTACTTAGTTTTGATATTAGTGATTCTGTTTATTTGTTAGTAATGCCTGATTTTGCACGCTATTTAAAAATATACTTTTAAAAAATGTCAATTTTCAATCTTATTCTGTTTTGGTATTATAATGGTGATCTTTTTATATGTATTTTTCATAGTTATTGCATTAATATTTGAGATTATTCCATAAAGATAATTTATTCCACCCCTGCCATTAGTTTATATATTGAATTAATATTTATATTTTCTGGATTTATAGATATTTCTTCTTTTATAATCCAATATTGTCGCCATTTGCTTGTTGTTTACATTGTCTAACTTTGCCCATTAAACAGCACTTTCAGTTTTGACTATGTTACTTTGGCATACCTCGTTAGTTTTGTTTTATTTTGTTTTGCTTTTTTCTTTCTTACTTTTTAATTTTCTTACACTAGAAGATGTTTCAGATTTACCTGTCCTTGCCTTAGTTCTAGAATAAGCCAAGTCTCCTAAGAGGCGACAAAGTTTGGATGTAACCTTATGTACTTATATATACAAATATTATGTGCTTGCACACATTGACTTATTTCTATTTACAAATGCATGCATGTGTATAAATGCTTTAAGGCAAATATGAATGCATTCTGATGTCTAAGTTAGAAAGATGCAGTTCTAGTGTCCCTCTTTTGTAATGCATTAAAGGACATATGAAGAAAATTAGACAATATGCAATATTAAGTGGAAAATTTCATTAGAGGATTGAAACTATAAGAAAAAATCAAAAGGAAATCCTGACTTAGAACTCTGAAACAAAAATAAGCAATGCCTTTAACAAGCTTATTAATAGCTTTAAAAACAACTGACAAAAAACCAAATTAATGTGAAGATAGGTCAATATGAATTTTCCAAACCGAAACGCCAAGGAAAAAATTGTGAAAGAAACAAACTGATTTTAATGTCTGAAAACTGTAGAACAATATAAAAAAAATGTAATATACCCATCACTGGAATACAAAAACTCAAAAAAGTGAGAACAGAGAAGATAAAATATTTGTAGTAATAACAGAAATTTACAAAATTAATGCCAAGACAACAAACCACATATTCACAAAGGTTACAGAAAATAAGCAAAATGAAGAATGTGCACACGTGTACACACATACACACAAACACGCACACACACACACACACACACTTACACCTAGGCGTACCATATTCAAACTGCAGAAAACCAAAGATAGAAAAGTGTTGAAGGAGACAGGTAGAAAGTAGAAAAAAAGGAAAACACTATCAAGAGCTTACCTCTCACTGGAAACAATACAAGCAATAAAAACAAAGTGAAAACTATAAATGCCAAAAGAAAAAACTGCCACTCTAGAATGACATATCTGGTAAAATTATTCTTTGAAAATCAACATAGAACAAAGACTTTTTCAAATAATCAAAAACAGAACGATTTCATTATCCACACGCATAGCATGAAAAACAATGTTAAAAGTCATTTTTCAGTTGGAAGGAAATGGTATACATCAGAAACTTAGATCTATGTAAAGGAAAGAAATGCAATATCTTAATAGGTCTAAAAGGCCTATTACTTTTATAGTAATATTTGTCACAATTATTTGGTTATAGCATGTGTAAAACATATATAAATCTCAGTAAAAACTGAGGGGATCAGGGAGAAATATTGGAAATATTGTGTTATAAGGGGTCCATGCTACATTTAAACTCATAAAATATTATTTGAGAGTGAAATTAGAATATTTTAAAATATATTTTTAATTCTAGGATAATCACTAAGAAAGTATTTTTAAAGTGTGCTGTATATGTAAAAAAAAGCTTAAATATAATGATTTAGTATGTTCAATGAAAATCAGAAAAGACAGAAAAATAGAAAAAAGAAAACAGATTTAATGAACATTTTATGTTTAAGTCTCAGATTATTCAACAGTTTTATATTTATAATTTTATATATGAAAATGATCTTCAAAGAATTTATGAAGTAATTTTAAATTGAAGCCTTTTAGATAACTTATTGTCTAAGAAGCAATTTTTATAAAACATCAGATATCCCTAAAATATGCATATATGTAAAATGAATAATAAAATTTAACCATTTCACTTAAACATGGTTTTAGAGACACATGTTCGATACTTACAGGCATGTATGATTCAGGGATGCACACAGAAGGATCTAGAAATTGCCAATTTTTCGATCCAGTATGTAATCACCATTAGGAATACACAATTATTATGAGTTTTTGTACTATTTAGAGTAAATGTTAATACCTGCACATGACAGAAAACTTTATGGAGCAGATTATCAAGTTCACAGAGACAGATTTGGTGCTAACACTCTCCACTGCCTACTTTTGATTTTTTTTCAAAGAAAGTATTTGTTGAAAGCAATGCAGTGGACATCACTGAGAGTTGTACAACTTGTAAGCCTGAGGGAGGAGGTGAATTCTTCATCCCACTTTGTAAAACAGACCCTCCCAGGAATTGATACAGAAAATGTTGAGCCAGAGCCTGCATACCTCTGGAAGAAGTAAAGGGGCAATCATATTCACCCAGCATTCATTGGAAGAGAAAAATGCACTGTTAGTTTACAGCTTTTTTTCCCTAAGGACAGGGATAGATGCTATTTCAAAGGAAGAGATGGCACCTCCCTGGTGGCCCAGCACTTAAGTCTCAGCACTATCATCACTATGGCCTGAGTTCTATCCAAGGCCAGGGAGCTGACCCACATGGAGCAGCAGACCTCGCCTTTCTCCCCTGCTGCTCCCCTCAGCAGTGTATTTCAGTCACTGGCTGTTCTGCTCCCCACTCTGTTTCTGGTGAATCATCTCACCCTGCACCACTGGCCTTCATCCTAGTTCTTCTATGCATAAATAAAAATAAATCTCAGAAAAAAAAAAAAAAGGAAGAGACAATAAGTTTAGGGAATCGGGAAGAAAATATATGCTGTTCATACAAACCGTGAAGGCCTGTGCTTTGACACACATTGGGGCAGAGTTGAACAATTTCTTGAGTCTTTTCTGCAATGTGAGCCACTAAACTTAGAAAACAATGACAGTAAGCTATATACCAATTTGTCAAAACTTCAGATGGGGTGTTTTTAATTCCATCAGTAGCTTATTTAAATATTTATATCTGGCTTCAAAAATGTGACAATTGAAAATAAATACATGTACTACTCAACCTTATATGATGTTTTTGATAGTCAGAGATACAATACAGGTTTGATTTTATGATATCTACACACAGAGAGTAAAGGCATGTTCTGGGGACAAGGATATAGGGTTTGATTCCTAATTCAGGAAAAATAATCACTGTTTTCTACCTGAGTATTCACTGCTTCTTTTGGATAATGATAGAACAGTGTGTTAACTAAACAAACTTAAAATCTTCTTGGTTTATCAAAAACATTGGAACTCAAATAATATTGACCTAAGCAAAAGCAATCAGTTATCGAAAGATAAAATAGGTTTAATCTGAAACAACAGAAGAAAGGGCAGATTGGAGAGTATTCAGGTGGAAACCCAAGTGCACCTCCCCCCAAAACAAAGGCAAACAGCCCCCTAAGTACTTGACCTCTTATCATCTCCCCCAGGGGAAACAGCCTTGCTTCACACAGAGAGAAGGCTTCTGCTCTCTGTGCTTTGCTGATTTTCACATGGTGACCCCTCTCTTCTAGGCTCCACCCTCATTTCAAGGGGTTCTGGACATGAACCCCTATTAACAGTGAGAAATGTGAAAATGATTGAGCTTCATCTAAGTTGCCATTGAGTTTTTTTTTTCCCACTTTTTAAACTTTAAATATAGAAAGGAGCACATGGACAGAAGTTGCATTATATTTCAGCATGACAAATTAGCACATATTTAACTGTATTTGTAAAATCTTTTCACCAAACACAGAACATAGTTAACGTTTAAATCTATGATATTCAATACCTGATGTTTGATTCAGTAATAGGAAAATGTGTATACGGCACAGAACAGAAATCCTGAGTACCATCTTACGTTGTGCTTAGCATGAAATACGTTATCTCCCTCACTCTCTCTTCTCACCTCCATCTCTCTTGTTCCTCTTCTTTCTGTCTTCTCTCTCTTATGTAATCACTTTATCCTAATTCAACATTATGCTTCTTATTCAACTCCACTTCACTTTGTTTGGCTCATTTCCTTTCCTTTGTTTTGAGGGATGGGACCAGAGAGGCAAAATGTTTTGAAAGGGGCAGGAGGTAGGTATCATCAATAAATATTGCTTGCTTTGCAGAGCACTTGGAGACAAACTCTGCTTTACTTTTTTTTTTTTTAACATTTCACTTATCTACCCCCATATTGAATACTGAGAGAAGTGGAAAGGTTGGACTCTGCCTCCTTGAATAGAATTTGAGATAAAAGATCCTTGCTTCAGGCATTTCTTTCATATCATGCCCTGTCCTCTCAAAGTGCTTCATCAGATCCTTGATTCACATTGCTGTTTACATGAATTATTTGCATATTTGTGATTATCACTGGACAGTGATTTCCAATGAATGTCTTCTGTCTATATCTTACAGTATAACCATAGTTTATTGCTGTATGTGCAATTACTTTCTGTTCAGTATATACCTGCTTGCTATAGTGATGTAGGGGCTCACAAATGGAAAACTTCCTGGCATTACTAAAGTCCCTCAGTGGAACTCCTGGGTCTTCTTTTTTTTTTTTTTTTTTTTAAAGACGTCCGATATGGCATCTAATATAGTAATATATAAAACCATCAAGCAATTTACAAATGAGAAAGTGGATGGATGGATGGCTTTTCTGGTAAGGCGTGTTATTTACAGCTCCTTGACTTTGTCACCTTTTTCTTGTTCTTTCTATTTTATATTTTTAAGATCATGGTATATTATCAGTAGTGTTTGCAATATCACTAATTGTCTCTTGGAAAACTTTCAAAATTCTCAGTGCAATTTAATAGTATATTTCAAGATAATGAAGGAGGACCCTAAACAATGATTCAAATCCTGAAATATATCATTTCTCCCGTAAGACAGAGGAGTTAGTGATCTGACTATATAGCTTATTCCAACTCTACTACTAGATAAATATTCTCACAGTCAGATATTATCTAAAGCTTAGTCTGACAAGGAAATGTACATTAGCAATTGCTTCTTGAGCTTCCACTAGATTAAGAAATATTACTATTTGTCAGAAATTATGGAGAATTTATAAATCTCAATGATTTGAGAACCAAAGGTGGACATTATCTTTTGATGTCTATAGAAAATGTGCAACTGTATATAAATCATTTTTAGCATGCTGTGGCGGATGCAAACTGTGCTACATTATGGAGTTTTGGACTGTTTTGTCCTTTAAGTCTATATTTAAAATAAAGATTTCAGATTATTTGCCTCAGCATTGTTTCAGAGGGACAGTTTCTGCTGGACTTGTGGGTAAAAGTCTAATATCGACAAAATGAATGATTTGAAAATTTTTTAAAGATTTATTTATTTATGCATACAAGAGCTAGTGTGTAGGCCAGAGGTATGGGGTGAGAGGGTGAGAGGATTAATAAGAGACAGAGTGGGGAGAAGAATAGGCAGACCAACTGAGATACACTGCTGAGGGGAGCAGGGGGGGAGGCAGGAGTGGTCTGTTGTGCCATGTGGGTCAGCTCTGTGTCCAGGGATCAAACTCGTGCTGCAGTGGCTGCTGATAGCTTCACGGTGCTAAGACTTAACCCCTTGAGTCACACGGAAGGCCCCTGAATTGAATTTTTAATTCTGATTTTTGTTTATTTCACCTAATGTGAAAGGGACATTGCCAAAATTGGTGTTATTATTTTATTTTACTGGGGTTAGCAAATGTAAATTGTTAGTACTGCAGAGAAGCAAACAACATTTTGGATTACGTATGTTTTAGTGATGTTAATTCTCAACTGTTATTCTAGTAAATAATAATTGCCGTGAGGAAATCTTCTATTTATGAAATAAATAAATGCAAGCATTTCAGCATTCATGGTTATCATTGAGAATCTTACTAAAGTTGTAGATCCTCTTCAGTCAGGGATTAAAAAAATACCAAAAAAAGAACAACCCCAAGCATATAGGTGTCTATTAAATTTGGTATTTGAAATAAGCCATGAACTTCCTGAATCTTAGAGATGGAGTCCAACTTAAAATCCTAACTGGAGAGTGAAAGGAAACATTTTCATAATTTAAAATTGTAGCTGTAGGAAAGAGAGAAAGGAGTTTGATCTATATCTTCTCTTATGTTTAAGGACGTTCCGGAATCATAGTGTTGGACTCTTGTTGATATTCTCTTTAGACTCATTTAACCTTCTCCAGTCCAGATTTTACAACTCTTTGAACTATTTTTAGGTGTCAATAATGATCCGTGTAGATTGAAACAGAACTGCATCATACAAATAGTACACGGGCATTTTGGTATTCTTAAGTTAAATTACAAGTGCGTTTGAAGCTAAAGTGAGTTTTAAATGGGCCTTGCAGTTGTTTAAAGACAAATTCTCAAACAAGTGCCCTGGGTGTAATAACGAACTCTGCTCCAGCATGCTAGTTGTGTCTTCTGAGGCACAGCGAAACCAGCAGAGCCAGGAATTGGACGTGTAAACAACATTGCGCTGGGCGAGGATGCCGCTCCACCAAGGAGAGAACATCCCTTTCCTAATAACGTCCTCAGAGGGTGAGATTGGAGAAAGCCGAAAGAGAAATACTGTTTCCCTACGAAAACTCTCCTCTTTATGCTCTGCTCTATCTTCTAAGAACAATAAAAAAACATCAATTTTTAGTGTGGAGCTAATACTTCATAGGCTTAAAGTTAGAAATGCATGTAAAAGTGGGAACGCATGCTCTAAAGACACACATTTTAAGTCCGCCATTGTTTTCAGAAGGGGATGGGTACAAAATGGCGGCCTTCTATAACATTATTTTGAAACAATTGCATTAATTCTAAAAACAAATTTTCCATGTCTGACTTCCAAATGTGTGATATGATGTGAGGATGCCTTTTCAGCATTTCTTTGAGGAGTGAATCAGTCACCAACCACATCCTTGTCTCATGCTAGTTGAGTTTTACTTTCAAATACTAGCAAGGCAAGTACTAATATTTGTAATGTTAAATGGAAAAGAAAAAAAGAGAGGCAGTTGAACATTTATTTGGGGTTAAAGAACTGCAATTTGGGGGACACAGCGGTAACAGTACAAGAGGTGAAATTTGGGAGTTTTTATGGAAAGAAAAGAGGAAGATGAGGTAAGTAGCTAAGGGGAAAGAAAAGTTAGTGTTAATAAGCTGCAAATACTCTTTGGTGATACATAATTGGTTGCTGTTCTATCATCTTGCAAAAGTTCACAGTCAGGATTCCATTCTGCTGGGTTCTCAAAGGATGCTGGAACACTCACTGTTTGGCCCCAGTTCAGGGGCCTTTTGGCACAGAACAAACAGAACCTAAGTCATTTTTTCCACCAGGACAATTCTGATCTTATTTAAAAGTGACTCTACTTATGTCTGTTATGTCAAATCATTTCATGAAAATATAGGTGTCAACATTATAGCATGACTTATACCTTGTGTCTGACAAAAAGTATATTTGTAACTGTAGTTCCTTTGGAAGCAACTGTGTGAAATATTTATGATTTTGTGCTAATAATTTATACCATGTTAGTCTTTAATAAGTCTCATGCATGTCACTCCTTGCATGATATTTTTCAAAAAGTATTAATTTTATAAAATAATGTATTTCAGAATAAGTTGGAGTTGTATAGAAAGAAGAAAATGATTTTAAGGATTTTGAATGAGCACTAAAATAATATCAAGCACAGTATTTTCTCAGCGGGAAAATTGAAAATCATCATTAATGTATTTAGTTTCTCAAAAGTAATTAGCTTTGAGTGATATAATTTTGGAATTTCCAAACTTTTTTGTGAAAAAAAAAAAGATTCTGTTACTCCCTAAATGTGTAAAAAATGAGATATTTTCAATGAGAGAAATTTAACATTCTTTTTTCTCTCTCCTGACAACAGTACCTTACAAATCAGTGCCAAATGATGCACAAAAAATCCCTAGGTATCTTAAAGAGGAAAAAATTATGTAGGTAAACAGATAAATCTTTAGAACATTTGTCTTTATGGGAGAAACTCCTGCTGTTGGTCTCTAACCTGTAGGGCATTAGTCTTCTCTAAATTGCCAATGGTGTCCCACAGCTCAATGATAAATAGAAATCACTGGAAGGAATAGCACATTCTTCCACAGAGAATTTTCAGATAGACACGGGCCTTTAAGAAAAATACATATATAAAATAGATTATTTTCTATTGTGGCATATTTTACCCTGGGTCCTTATGCCAAGTTATTTTCTTTTCCATGCAAAAAATAAATTATGTTGAGTGCGCCATTAACATGACTATTATTTCAACTAAACAAGAAAGGAGGGTTCCACATAAAAAAGAATTCATCAAATGTAATGACTGATTTATCACCAAAAACTATTTTCATTTTCAAAACAACAGTAATACAATTCTGTTATTTTTTGAAGTGGTAAGTTTTACTCATTATCCAATTAACAGATGTTGGGGGAAGAAAATTAATTAAAATAATATTCTTTTTATGAAATATTTTTGGATGGTAAATTTAATCATGTATTTTGTGTGGTACTGTGAAATGATAAAAGCATTTCTCATATTCTCTTTAAAAGCATCAAAATCCTTATGTAGACAGTTCAGTATGTTTTGCTTTCAAAGTTTACTGTATATACTAAACATTTAAGAACCCTGGTAAAATATAGAAAGGGGGAGTTCACTGGATTGGAGAGAACAATGGAGGAAAGAAAGGGGGAATAGAGAGAGAGAGAGAGAGAGAGAGAGAGAGAGAGAGAGAAAATGTTCTAGAAATTCTCTTAAAATGTTACAAATGCCAGTATTCCTTGAGGGTATTACCATATATTAGAACTAAGGTTCTGCACTAAAAGTAGAAGAATCTTGGTAAAATTTACCTGTAGATGAACCAATACCTGTTAAAATCCCAGGATTATTTGTAGAAATCTACAGGCTGATTCTAAAATTCATTTGAAATTCAGAACACCGGGGCCTCCCTGGTGGCGCAGCAGTTAAGCGCTGCGCTGTGGAGCTGTCGGCAGCAGCAATGCGAGTTCGACGCCCGGCCGGGGAGAATCCCACATGGTGCGGCAGACCTCTCCTGCCTCGCCCGCTGCTCCCCTCAGCAGTGTATTTCTGATCTGCCTGTTCTGCTCCCTGCTCTGTCTCTGGTGAACTCTCTCGCCGCCCCACACCTCTGGTCTGTACCCCAGCTTGTATGTATAAATAAATAAATCTAAAAAAAAAAAAAATTCGGAACACCCATTATAGCCAAATGAACACTGAAAAACTAAACTGAGGAGTTTTTCATATTTCAGGATGTATTTTAGAAACAGTAGTCATGACCATGTGCTATTGATTGAAAGATAAATACATCAATTGAAATTGTAAGGAGTTCTGAAGTAGAACACATACACTGACAGAACATTTAAAACAAAAATGCAGACATAAGTCAATGGAGAATAATACTTTTCAACAAATATGACTGAAAATAGAATATTTATTTTGAAAGAGACAGTTTATATTGACCTCTGAAGAAAGTAGTACTGACCCTATCCTCAAATGATCTTTATTACCATTTAGATTGGATTATATTAGATGCACTATTCAGCTAAGATGTTTTATTTATTGTGATGTGATGGAAGCAATTGTGTGAAATATTTATGATTTTGTGCTAATAATTTACACCATGTTATTCTTTAATAAGTCTCGTGCATGTCACTCCTTGCATGGTATTTTTCAAAAAGTATTAATTTTATAAAGTAATGTATTTCAGAATAAGTTGGAGTTGTATAAAAAGCAGAAAATGATTTTAAGGATTTCGAATGAGCACTAAAATAGTATCAAGTACAGTATTTTCTCAGAGGGAAAATTGAGAATCATCATTAATGTATTTATTTTCTCAAAGGTAATTAGCTGCACATGGAGTGAACAGATGAAAATTTATTTCTGGGTGTGTCTGTGATGTTGCTTCCAGGTTATACTAGCATTTGATTTGGCGGCTCAGGACATCACTTTTCCCAGTATTGGTGGACATCACCACTAAGGATTTCAATAGAATTCCAGGCAGAGGAAGGAAGGATTTGCCTGTTTTTGCTTTCTGTCTGCCTGGTTGAGGAGGGTTATCCCATAACATCTTCTGCTCTCAGGCTGAGATTTAAATCATCAGCTCCCTTGTTTCTTAAGCCTTTGTACTCAGACTAAATTGTTATGTCAGTAGCTTTCCTGTTGTAGTTGTCTCTTTGTGGGACTAGTCTGCTTCCATAACATGTGGACCAATTCCTCAAGAGTGTGTGTGTGTGTGTGTGTGTGTGTGTGTGTGTGTGTGTGTTGTGTGTATGTATGTTTATATCCAACTGGTTGTTTCTCCAGAGAACTCTGACTAACACAAGTAGTAATAGAGACCATGGTAGGGATGGGAAATGAGGTATGGTAAAATTTACCAATGAAGAGAAGGGATGATAACCAGCACTACTTCTATGTTCTTATCAGTCCAAAGATGTTTTTCCTCAACTACTGTTCTTGCTATTTCTTCAAATATCTATTAAGACTCCTAAGGTGTTACTTTCTATTGCTTCTGTTTTATTCCCTAAATCAATATTATTTTATTATTATTATTTTTTAAAGATTTATTTATTTATACAAGCTGGGGTATAGGCCAGAGGCGCGGGGCGGCGAGGGGGCCCACCAGAGACAGAGCGGGGAGCAGAACAGGCAGATCAGAAATACACTGCTGAGGGGAGCAGCAGGCGAGGCAGGAGAGGTCTGCCGCACCATGTGGGATTCTCCCCGGCTGGGCATCGAACTCGCATTGGGAGCTGATGACAGCTCCACAGCGCAGCGCTCAACCGCTGCGCCACCAGGGAAGCCCTAAATCAATATTATTTTGAATGGTAAGCAATGCATTTCTACTGAGTGACAGGGCAATAGGCACTTACTGGCAATGACTGGCAATAGGCACTTGACATAACCACAATATTTCTAAACAACAAAAATAGAAGAATCAGAATCTCAAAAATAAAATGATATTAATTAAAAAGTGTTTCAACCCAGAAGGACATGTTGAGATTTTAACCAATTCTATATAACTTTAGATTAGATGGAAACATTATTTTGAGAATGTCTTTAGGACTTTTAGAGGAGAATCTGATAAAGCACATGCACACACACACACACACACACACCTCTGAATTTCATTAGATTAAAATAAAACTTTCAAATTAGTATTTTTGGAGACCCCATGAACTGGTTTCTATTATTTAGATTTCTTCCCTTCATTAATCCTCCTATTAAAAAATGATATAGTATCTAAAATTTTAGTCTTTTAAAAAAAATTCTGGTACTTTTTACTTGTCTATTTTAATCCTTAAATACTTTATCACCTTCCTTTCTATTAAAGTAGTAATTAAAATAATGTAAAGCTTGTGATTTTACTACATATAATTTTCTTTAAGAGACATTTCAAAGGCAGACACATAATCTTTAAAATTAGTTTTGATTTCAGAGAGAAGTGAGACAGAAGCATTGAACCAACAGTTTCAGGTTTGAAGACAGTGCATTCTTCATACTTCTTTTGTGGAATTTGTTCAGAAAAGCATTGGGTGTCGGCCGTGTGTAGCACAGCTGGGCAGAGAATGGAGCCAAGAAGAACTGATTTGCTGAACTAGCAAATATATATAGCAACCATTAGATAATTAAAAGGGTTTAATAATTGCAGAAAACAAGTTGAGAAAAAGGCCCGTGATTTCATCTGACTTGGAAGCATCAGGGATGCTGAAAATTGCGGGCAATAATCTTGAATCATTCAACATTATTTTCAAACCTCAAGGCTTATGGTAACGCTAGTTAATCACAAAAAGGAACAAAAATAAATGCTATGGAAACTGAGACATGTTAAAAGTGAAAGAGAGAAATAAAATACTAAATCAATACAGATAAGGAAAGTTTAACATTATTAAGCCCATAATCAGAAATGGAAAAATGATAAAATATATTGATCTTAAACAGATCAGTCTGCCTCATTGTACTGGATAAAAGATGCAGTCTTAAGATGAATACAAATCAACTGTGCAATAACAAAGAGTCAAAAGGAAGAGATGAAATTATCAACGCTCTTTCCATCACTCTGCTCATGGTGAGATATGTCCAACATTCTTCTCTGGTATTGTTATCTTTCCAGATGCCCCTTTGCCAAATAGCATTTCTTTCAGTCCAAGTTTGAAATCACAGACTAGACAGCAGTTTTGAGGAAGGCAGCATAGGTTCTCAGTTTTCTACATAATACTTGAAGGAGAAACGTAAGTAAAAAGTCTAATGAGAAATTTGTTCCCCAACGCCTTGGGAAATCTCAGCTTCCGTCTTGGGAAAGCCTATATTGCCAGTGTTATGGTGTCTGGAATATGCTAGTAGGTATGTATTCAAGAAGTTTGGCAACAGGTTTTAAGATCTTCTTTAAGTGTAATTGACAGTTTTTAGCTCCCTCTCCAAAAACTAAAGTCACTAAAGCAAACAAAACATACCTGTCAGATTGAACTCTGTTCTTTAAGTCCTACCTACGATCTCTCTCAAGCTGCATTCTCACCTCAGGGATCTCCTGTCTTCTGAATTGCTGACAAATGTGGGTCACTATGTTTTTTAAATGTTTTTAATTTTTGCTGTTTCTTTGTCCACTTTACCTGTTATTATTGCCTTTTCAATCTAACAGATATTTATTTTACCAATGGAAATCGATTAAACTATTTTATTATTTTATTTTTAGTGAAGTAACAGTGGTTTATAATACCGTACATAATTTAGGGAAATAGGTTCATTCCTATTCTCAGAGATACATTCTCTGATGTACATCACTATCCTACATCCACCACCAAATGCCTATATCCCATTACCATAGATGATTGGGGCCTCTTCCCTGTTGCTCCCTTCTCTCAACTTCCCCTTCCAGGAGAATCAATTCTGTAGTCCTATTTCTAGGGTTTGCTTTGGTTGAGATTTGTCAGTTCTTTTGTTTCTCTTTACTCCATTTATTAGTGAAATAATTCAATTTTTGTCTTTCTCCCGCTAACTGATTTTGCTTAGCATAATGTCCCTCCATTTCCATCCACGTTGCAGTAAATGTCAAAAGGTTTTTCAAGTGACAAGAGCTGATTTTTTTTTTTGATAGCTGAGTAATACTCTATTGAGTATATACACTACATCTTCCTAAGTCACTCCTCTGTCTTTGGGCACTTAGGATGTTTCCAGACGTTTCCATAGCTTGACTATTGTAAATAGTTCTGCAGTGAACACAGGGTGCATATATCCCTTTGTATTTAGTGTTTTTTGTATTTCTCAGGTAAATACCTATGAGTGGAATTGCTGGGTCATATGGCAGATCTATTTTTAATATTTTGAGAAAACTCCACAGGTTTTCATAGGGAAAGATCAGTGTACATTCCCATGAACAGTCTGTAGGAGTTCATTTTTCTCTACATCCTCCTTGACTCTTGTTTTGATGTGGACCATTCGAACAGATGTGAGATGATACCTCGCTATAGTTTTGATATTCATTTCCCTGATGACAAGTGATAATGAGCATTTGTCCTTATGCCTGTTGGCTATGTGTATGTCTTCTTTGGAAAAGTGTCTATTAACTTTTTCCCATCTTTTTATTGGGTTATTTTCTTTTTGTTGAATTGCAAGAGTCCTTTGTAGAACTTGTATACCAGTCCTTTGTCAGAGGAATGCTGTGCAAGTATTTTCTCCCATTCAGTAGGCTGTATTTTTGTCTTAGTGACTCACGAAGTAGTTTGGTTTCTGTTTTTCAGTCCAGGTGTTTAATTAATTTTGAGTTAATTTTTGTACATGGGGGTGAGTGGTCTAGTTTCATTTTCTGTATGTGATTGACCAGTTCTCCCAACACTATGGCAGTTCCAAACAGCAAACATGACAGAGGTTCTTTGCTAATTAATTTTATTCTGCACAGTTGGACAAGAAAGTTCTAGTAAAAATAAACTTAGTCAATAACCTAAAGGCAATCACAATTCTGTTTTTATAGCCATAGATTAGTGTTGCCCATTCTTGACTTACATACAAATGAAAACATAGAGTATGTAATCTTTTGTAGCATTTTTTAATAACTCAACTTTATGACTTTGAGATTGAGTATGTAACTGCATATATAAATAGTTCATTCACTTTTATTGCTATTAATAAACATTATAGATTAAGTTTGGGTTATTATAAATAAATTGAATGTGTCAAAACATATGCATTGGTGACACAGACATTCATTTCTGTTGGGCAAATATACAGGAATCGAATTGCTGAATCATATCTGTGTATTCAAGACTAAGTGCATTCTGCCAAATAGTTTTTCAAAGTGATCACATAAATTTAAACAGTGAAGAGTAATATATGAGGGGCCTCCCTGGTGGCGCAGCGGTTGGGTGCTGCGCTGTGGAGCTGTTGGCAGCAGCGACGCGAGTTCGACGCCCGACCGGGGAGAGTCCCACATGGTGGGGCAGACCTCTCTTGCCTCGCCCGCTGGTCCCCTTAGCAGTGTGTTTCTGATCTGCCTGTTCTGCTACCCGCTCTGTCTCTGGTGAGCCCTCTCGCCGCCCCGCGCCTCTGGCCTGTGCCCCAGCTTGTATGTAAAAATAATAAAAAAATAAATCTTTAAAAAAAAAAAAAGAGTAATATATGAGAATTCAAGTCAATCTACATCCTTCCCGATACTTGGTATTACCTGGTCTTTTAACTGTAGTCATCCTAGAGTTGGAATGGCATCTCATTAGAGTTTCGATTTACATTTCCACCAAGTCAAGATTTTGAGCAACTTTTCATTTTCTATTATCCTGTACAACAGCCCCTTTTTTTTCTGTCTAATCTTCAAATTAATAAAATTAATTAATTTTCTCCCAAATTATGTTTACTGAGGTAATGTAGGTTTACATTGTTGTATCGGCTCTGGGGGGCTATAAGTTCAAACCTCTACAAATGGATAATTTCACCCCCCCACCAGTGCCCAACAACCCTCCTCCATGTTCCATTCGGTCCCTTACCCCCTCCACTCTGGTTGCCTTAATTTTGCAGACAGATGGTAAGAGTTTGTTATTGGTTTGGTTTGACTGAGTTTTGTTATGTTTCACTATACTCTACAGCTAAGTGAGGCCAACAACTTCTTTTGAGGAGCACCTAGGTGATTTCTTTTTGTTACTTATGTTCTTTAAATTTTAATTTTACATGAAAAAGCATCTTACTATTAGCAGAATGGAACTATTAGCATGCCTGACTTTTATTGACAGCCAAGTGTGAAAAATAATTGCAGAAACATATGTTAACTGGATATTCTGAACTGCTCAATTCCTTCATCTAATTTTGTAAGAAGTAAAAGTGTATAAAAGGAAAGGTCTTTAATTTGAAAAGCACATGGTTATGCTGCAGGACTGCTTCTGTGATAAATATGTGCTGGGAAATGGACACAAGACAGGATTGCCAGGCAAAATTAATGGTATTTGTGTCCCAGCTGAGTCATAAGTATTACCAGATTCTTGCCAATTATTTGAATTAGGTTGGGTAAAGACGGGAAAATCCATAATGTGATTAACAGCATTTATTCTTTCCTTTTCCCCTCTGCAATAGACTTCTTTATTTCTGTGCTTCTAATTTTACCAACAAGTTTTGTCTGAGAACAAAACTGGTTTATGTCTAGGAATAGAAATTTAGTATTTCTTTTTGTATGAGATGCCCCAAATATTTTGAGGGGGCATCAGGAAAGTTTAGAAAATATATCAAATATTCTTTAAGTTAACAAAGCTTTTGCACAAATAAACATATAGAAGACTGCTGGCATTGCTAAAGAATTTTGCCAACAAACAATAGAAAGCTTCCCATTCTTAAACAAGTCCAATTGCTTATTTAATGCACATGGTATATCTAATTCATTTGCTATAATATATTCCCGTAATGAAAAAGCCTTTTTCTTAATACCTACCACATTAGGGCAGGGAAAAACATTTTATTCTAATAAGAAATGTGATTGTAATATAATAAATATTTGCCACTAAAAATAAATAAAAAATAGAATATAGTTCTATCATTAATGGAAAATTCTAACATAAGGAAAACATGCAATCAAGTAATTTTATATCAAATATATTAAGTAATAATATGTTCTAGCATCATTCAAAAGGATTACATTTAAATAGAATAATATAGTATGTGATAGCACCATGCGTAACTCATAAGTTGTCAGTTTTGCTGTAAGAGCATAATGAGACATACTTATAAGTAGGGGATGATGTTTGAAATAGTTTTGAAAGGTCAAAGGGCACTGCTCATAAAATAAGCAATATAAAATCAGACGAGGAAAGATGTAACATTTCACAGAAAAAGTAGTAGAAAGAAAAATAAAATATTTATAAAATAAATATATAAGATAAAAGACTTTTGATCATTAATTATTTAAAGTTTAAATGGTAGTATTTTGTGCTTAAGTATTTTTGTTTAAAAGATTAATTGAATTGAAAAATTCATCTAGGAATCTATAATTTCATAATTATGTATGTATATAAATCTTGGAAGAAAGTTCTGGATATATTGCTAAATGAGAAAAGCTTAATGTAGGGGAGTATGTGCAATATGGTCATATTTGTGTTGAGAATTTAGTGGTAACAAAAGACCGTGTGTGTCTGTGTATATATATACACACACAAACTATATATAAGACTATATATATATATATATATATATATAAATCAAAAGACTATATATATGAGAATATATAGGGATATATGAGAATAAAGAATTAGAAACATGCATACCAGCTATACCAGCTTAGTAATATTGGTTAGATATGGTAGAGAGAAGGTGTACCTGGCAGTTTTATTTAGTTTGCTAAATATTTATTTAGTTTGCTAGTCCCTCTGTGCAGCTACTCAAAAAAATATACATTGAGAAATACTTAGAATTATTTAGAAATTTTAAATGGCAGTATTCTGTGCTATGTATTTTTGCTTAACAAAAATAGATAGGTCCTGATCTAGACAAAATCAGTTTGTTTTCAACCAGTTTCATCTCTCTGAACTCATTTAATGCAATCTTATTACAATTACCAAAAGTGCCAACTCTTCCTATAAAAATGAGAAATGTTTTGATAAATGGTCATTTTATTTGCACTGACATGTTGGACTGAATGATGACAAATGAAGATTTGATTACACTGAAGTATTATCTGAAAAGGCAATATGTATTTTGTCTTATCTAACTTAAAATGTATTTCAAGAAACTGAAGTAGAGCAAGATTCTCTTTAGAATTGGAGAGTTTCATCTGCATTTTTTTTTATAACAAACTCTATGGCATCTGATATCTAACATTTTAATATGAACTATGTAAAGATAAATGATGAAAGTATTCTGGATTTTCCTTGTTTGTTTCTCCAATTCTTATTGGAATGTTGATCACTTGTATCTTATAGGTCCTTGAGTAAATCAGAGGAGATGATACATATCCTCTGATATATATATATATGAACAAATATTCCAACTGTTTTCAAAAGATTGTTTTCTATATGGCACAAAATAAAGTGAAAAATGTCAATATTTTGTTAATATGACCAATAACCAGTATACAAATTGCAGGGTGTGCTTAGAATGCTGCTTGAATTTATGTTGAGTAATGCCACTGGACACACAGTCCCTATATCTGGACAGAAAGGGTGCCAACCCCAGGCATCAATTTTGAAGGTAGATAACTTGGTATAACAGTGTTTCTCTCTCATATTGATGTAGTTTTCTTCCTGGATTCAAGTCTTGTCCTTGTTGTTGCATATTCTGCACATGCATTCCCAGAGAATGATTGCCCAGTGGCCAAGTACTTATCAGTTGGAATCTCAAGATATTATTTTCCCATACAAATATTCCTAGACTTACAATGGTGGTTATGTCCCTATAAACTCAGCATATATTGGAAATATTGTAAGTAGGATATGATGACTGTGAACTGAGTTATCAGGAGAGAATCCTATATACCACTGTTTTCTACTGAATGCATGCAACTTTCAACCCACTGAAATGTCTAAAATTGCAAGATGAACTATCATAAGTAGGGAACCAACTGTAGTTATATTTTGTGGGGATAAACCCACTAAACATATAATACTTAGTTCTTAGTATTTACAAAAATAAGATGCTGGTTTTTTTTAAATTTCATTTTATGCTGGAAAAATTTTATCAAGAACTGTAATAAATAATAAGACATTATAGAGTTTAAAGAAATTGTTTTTTAAAGTATTAGCTGAACTCACTTTTAAATTCAATGTTAAAAAATTAGAGTATCTCTATGTTTTAAAACATTCCTTAATTCATGCAAGCTATGACTTCTCAATCATTTTTGAGTTTAGAGGAAGTACCACACTATGGAACCTTGTGTAGGGTAAGACAACATGTAATATGGGACACGGGGATGAGCTTTAACAAATCAGAGAGTAATGTGCTCACACCTACAGGTCAAGATTGCCCCATCTCTTCCCCCACCCCAAAGCACTATTGGGACGTTAATGGCTCCTCAAGGCCTTTCTGGAAGTCATCCAGCACCACAAAGGAAATAGAGTCTTGTTTAAGATCTGTGGATAGTTCAACACACATTACCTCACATTTCAATTGCTTTCATTATTTTATACTTCACTCTATTTTGCCCCTTATTAAAAATTCAGAGATTACATGGCCTACTAAAACCTTATTGATTCTTTCTTTCTTGGGCTCTGTTTTCTTGAATCATGGGCCACAACAGAAAGTCTGCCTCTGAGGAATTGACGCCATCAGTATGGTGTTAGACTATTTACCAAAGAAACCTATGACTGGTAATCTATTTATGGGCTATTAAATGAAATCCTGAAAATATACATTCAGTTTAATTAAATTAAAAGAATATAATATTATTTTTAAATGCTGCATAAAGATATAATGATGACAAATATTAGAGAAAAAAAAATGATTACATACCAAAAAGCATTTTTATGTAATTGGCCATATTCATCTTTAAGCACTAAAGACTGTTGAAGATTGAGAATAAATGTAGTCAAACTAAAAATAAAACAGCTTTAAAGAGAATTTTTCTGTAACTATTGTTGTGTTTTCAGTGGCATTTTTCAGAGAAAGAGTTCTGGCCAACTCGATATAAGAGTACTTTTGTCATTTGAACTAAATTAATATACTACTTTCCTAACTATATTTTAAAAGACTTATTTTTATTTATTTATGTATAGAAGAACTGGCGTGTAGACCAGAGGTGCAGGTGGTGAGAGGATTCACCAGAGGCAACCTGGGGAGCAGAACAGGTAGATTTACTGAAAAACATTGCTGAGGGGAACAGTGGTGAGAAAGGAGAGGTCTGCTCTGCCATGTGGGTTAGCCCCCTAGCTGGGATTGAACTCATGCAGCAGTGTCTGATGAGCTGGCAATAGCTTGATAGCACTGAGATTTCAACACCTGTGCACCAGAGAGGCCCAACATTCCTAACAGTATTTATACAATATTTTACACAAACTAGTAAATGATAATTGGACTTAATAAACATTGAAAGTATGTGTAAAACCTTATTACTGGATGTTACTTGCAGAAAGTTCTTAGAGGAAAATAAATTTCTACAAGAAGATGGAAAAAGTTCAATATATAAAGAAAGTCTGGAAAGGCATAATTTTATAAATGACAGATAAGCAAAAAGATCACTAAGTGGAAAATGTGTTACACAAAACTCTTAGTGGAAAATTTGCAAAGCTAGAAAATACAGTAAAAAGAAAATAAGGCAACCATTTAGTGCAAAAGAAATCATCATTTTTAAAAACTGCTTTAGATTTATGTAAATGTTTTAGAATTTTTAATGTGTTGTATTATATTTTCCATTAGGCTAAGTTTTAAATCTTGAAAACAGTCAATGTTAATTTGATAGGTAAATGTTCAATTTTAATACTAGGTTCACTCTTGGAATTTTTTTCCCTCATCTTATAAGAAAAAATGATTTACTACTTACTTTAGGGAAATAGACAATGTTTATTTGGCTGACTAAAGATCAATTTAATGGAAAGCTTAACATATAAACAGACATTATATAAACTAGTGTGGTTCATTAAATGCATTTTAAATAAGACTAATACACCCTATAAATATTATTACAAATATATGATTCTCATAGACTGTGGAAAAATAACAATGGTCAACAGTGAGATTGTTACTGACTTAAAAAGGCCCTAATCTGTGGTATCTTGGTATGCTGAACATGAATATAACCCTGAAAAATTTTTATTAGCTCTAGTTTTGAAGATATTTCATATAATTCATTTTATATGTTTCATTGTGTAAATTTATCCAGTAGGACTGCAACAAAATCCTAAATCAGCCTAGAATGATGTAATATTTCATTGCATTGCATAATACCATCATGCATACATGAACCAGAGTTGATTGCATCATTTTCTGATGCAATGCAATACTACTGTCAGGCGGCTGCTGAAGTAAGTTGATGTCAGCATTGCACTATAGAAAGCCCTGTCAGAAAGGTTGACCACTGAAAATATTTCAGACTTTGTGCGAGACTGTTTAAGCTACTGTTCCATAGAACTGTTATTATTTTATCCATTTAGGCACAATACAGAACAGTAATGTCTCGGAAGTGCATTAATAGCGTGGACAATTTCTGCTCTATTTGTGGGGAAGTGACATTTGCCAACCAGAAGAAAAGTATCACTTCTCAACTGAAAAGGCTTATCATCTTTACTTCAGATGCAAGGTTGGTGACCAAGACAAGCCTTGGGCCCCGCATATATGCTGTGCTACATGTACAACACAGCTTTCACAGTGGTGAAATGGCAAAAGACCATCAATGCCGTTTGCAGAGGAGAGAGCCAAGCAACCACAGAAAAGACTGTTACTTCTGCTTGGTTCCTCCTCTTTCCAGTGGAGTAACAAAGCAAAAGAATAGTCTACCCAAACATTCCTTCTGCACTGAAATGACTGGTTCAATAACTTGCTGCAGGGTGATGCAAAACAAGCATGGAATGCTTTTCTCCTAGTGTCTACAAACTTTCTTGGGAATGTTAGGGCAGAAAACTACAAGGAACCAGTAGAAGAAAAGTATCACTTCTCAACTGAAAAGGCTTCAGCATCATCTGATGCTGATGCAGTATCAGAAACTTGGCTGCAATTTGTCTCTAAAGATCCACTTCCTTCATCCCCATCTGGATTTCTTCCCTGAAAACTATGGTATGGTTAGTGATGAACATAGCAAACATTTTCATCAAGATATCGCATAAATAGATCAAAGATAGCAGGGAAAATGGTCCACTGCAATGCTGGCTGAATACTGCTGGACACTCCCCAGAGATGTTCCTGAACAGCTGTATAAGAGACAAGCAAAGAAATCTAAGAAGTAGTCTATGACTTGATTTTTTACAGTATTAACCATAGACCTATTCCTATTGGCATGCATTTCGTGATGTAAACATCCATTTATTGCAGATTACAAAAATAAACTAGAGCCAAAATTAGAATTTGACTGTCATATTCATGTTGAGCACATACAAATTGATAGGAAATGACTAATTTTATTTCAGTAACATGACTTTTGTAAAAATTTGTTGACCAGTGTATTTTGGAGTATTCTACACTGAAGTTACACACAGTCATATATCCATAATGTTCAGAAAGGGATGAAAATAAAATTGCTAATTTGTTTATAGGATGCTGTTCTTTCATAGTCAATATTTTTGAAGGCATTAGGTTTCCACTATTGCCTAATTGGCTTGTGCTATGATCTCTATAGTATGTGTATACCTGTGAGTGTGTATACGTGTTTTTGGGTGACAGGCACAAGCTACCTACACTGTCAGCATTCCATTCTACTTAGCTTTACTAATTTATTTCACACTGGTTAAAAAGCTATGATAATTGACTGTGAAAGCAAACTAATCCATCACATACTAAAATAATGAGTTGGTGACTCAAATTTCCTTTCAGAAATGTTATGCTATTTTTTTTTCAAAAATCAAGGGAAATATTATATAATGTTTTAACGACTATGTAGCAGGAAAATACATGTTCTGTACGTAGTCAAATTATGCCTTAAATAAATTTGGTGGTATGTGTACCTAAAAAAAATGTATATGTATAAAAGATAAGGGCAAGATTTCTGGGGTCTGGGTGCCAAAGGACTACAAAATAAGTACATGGAAATGATTTGCTAAGTTTTTAAAGAAGCAATTTAGACAGAAATTTTGTCTACCCCAAGCATAGGGTCTATTATGTGTTCAAAAGCCTTAATTATTTCAAAAATAGACATTTGAGGAAACCAGATAATTAGTCCAATACAGCTGGTATAAAACATTACTGGCACAGATACTGTTATCATTAAAAATTTGGCAAAGTATCTCATGAGCAATACCCCTGGGCAAATCAAACAAATTAAGCATTTATATATTTTTTTGAGAACCAAAGAAAGTGTATATGGAGGACTCTTAGTTTTGCTCCTAAATTTAAAAAACTAAAACAAAACTCTAACATTAAAAAAAACTAACATTACATTTTTTTGTGTTTATTTTAAATAATCTCAAATTTTACTACTCAGAATTGCTGTGGGTTTACTTAATTCAAAATAGTTTTTTTCTAAACTCAATTATTTTCATACTTTTTGTTAGTTTTGTTTTTTATTCTTTGTAATTCACAGGCTTATTTCAAATTTCTTTTTTTCTTTTAATATAGTCTTGTGGACTATATGATTCATATTAACAATAGTATAAAATACACATAGAATTTAAAGAATGGCAGTAAAATGAATAGTTCTTTAAGAAATAGGGTATGTAGTGAAGATCGGGATGTCTGTGTTCCCTGAGACCTTTGGTCCATCCCAGAATAACCCAGATCCTGAATTTTGTCATTCATTTCTTTGTTTTCCTGTGTAGTGACATAGTAACTGAATAGCACATATATATTTAGATTGGAAAAGAAGATTTTGAGTTCTATAGGACCCAAATGAAATACTATATGGATAAGGAAATGCTGAACACATAATTCCAGATGTGCACACAATATAAAAAAAATATCAAAACTAATGTGATAATGGAGAAAAAGGCACATGTAGTCCCTGACCCCTTCTTAGAGACACTTATTTAATTGGCCTTGGTGAGCAGTACGGACAAGGCTTCCATATTATTTTATATTTCAAATCCCTAGCTGATTCTAATGATCTGTTAGGATTTAGGACCAATAAAGAACTGAAGGTAAACACCAGTATGAGGGAAAAAAAAAAAAAAAAGCAGATAAAATCACCAGATCAGGGGAAGCCAGAACAGTCTTGAAACTTTATCCATTAAGTAATTCAGTATCAAAATAGGACTGCTAGAGGCATAAGGACAAAGTGGTAATTAAATAAATTTAGGTGGAAATAATAATCTGATATTCTTGATATTTGTAGACCAATAAGGAAAAAGAAACAAAATATATTTCTATTTAAAAAAAATAAGAATGTTAAAGTATTGTGCAATTACTATTCAATGTTGTTTGTACATATATACAGCTTTTATGAGGCAGTGATAACATTTAATAGAAAGTGTGATCATTGCAATCGTTACTATTATTACAAAACAAGCATTAAATTAAAACAAAGTAAATATTAAAAAAAATGATATCCTGGTACCATTTTCTGACAAGAACTAATTAAATTTGCAAAGTCAAATTAATAAAAAATAATACAATCTAAAATAATGTAAAATAGCCAAAAAGGTTGTTTTCTAAATATCTCTTATTTTGAAGCAAAGGCAAATCTACAGTGACCACACTTCGCACGTGCCATGGAGCAAAATCATTTACAGCCTATCAAAGCTCTGACCAAACTGGACGAGGAGCATTTGAGTGTCATTAGCTTAAAAAACAAAAGAGGGGGGCGGGGTGAGTGGCTAATTCTAATACCCCCATCACGTATCTGCCACGATCTGCGAGCTTTAAGTTCTTAGTTAATGGCTGGTGATAAAATATCTCACCTTTTTCACTGTGAAAGGGTTGCTTTGAGAACCATCGGGTCGTTTCATTATTTCTATATCCATAGACACTACATCAACATTCTCTCAGCAAAGTCAGGACTAAAATTCTGACAATATCATGTCACAAGGGTTGAAGGACAATTTAAGGCCATCGGAAGAACCAATGGGACATTGGCTCTGAAAGAAGTTATGATAGTTCATTAGCTTTCATAGAAAGGAAAGCGATGCAGATGGTTTCTGATTATTAAGTATATTTAGTCTGAAAGCTGTTTAGAGTTAACTATCTCCTGCGCTCCTAACGCGGTATTAGGAACTAGGGCTAAACAGATGGTTTGCCTTGACAGAATCACTGTCTAGGAAACAATGCGACCATGAGCAACTTAATGAACATTACGAAAAAAGAACTTGTTATTAGCCAGGGCAAACATCTGTCCTAAAAAATAAGATGAACAGGTGGTAAAGTCAAAATAATGCAATAGTGCAATACAATACATATCATTTAACAGATGATGTGGTAATTTCAAAAGCTCTAACTGATATGGTAGTCTTGCCTTGTTGAAATTCACAATTTATAATTTTTTCTTTTATGTAAAATTTATAAAGGTGTGAGTACCTTTGAAACCTAGTGATATATAGCTGAGATTTTTCAAAAATGATATGAGAACAATACAATTAAAATAGTTTTTCTTTTTCATTCAATACAGAAGAATTTCTTAAATTATTGTTTAATCTGTCAGATTGGCACAGAGAAAAATGAAAAGAGAATATAGATGTATGAGAAGTTAATGTTCCATGGTGTTGATACATTTAGTGAAAGCAAAATTGTCCAATGCATTACTTATTGGGTAACTTCATGAAAAATGCTAAAATTCTTTTGTGCTTCATACTGTCCATCACAACAAATCAAAATTAGAAATTAGTTGTATCTGAGTGTAATGTGGTAGACCTGGACACAATTGTACTTTTGAATGAATATTAAGCCACTAAACTGCAAATATATATATTATATAACATATATGGGGGGGCTGTCTTTTTCCCTATTGATTTGACCAGTCACATATTTTACATATTAAGTTTTGAAAATGCAAATCATTTTAGGTATTATGAGGGCATAAGATTACTGTTTTATTCATAAAACATCCATGGGTTTGGCTTTTGTTTTGGGAATAAAGTAATCCTTATTAAGAGAGATGAAAGAAATAGCAAATACTAAAAAAAAAAAAAATGTAAAATGTAAAGACACGAGATTCCAAGTCTTTCTGCCATTCTACTTCTTTGTTCTAGTGACCTGTAAGATACAATATCCTGGATATTTGGTTTCATGAGATACAGCATCTAGTTAATAAATTCTCCTTTTCTGCTAAATTTTGAGTGGGATATTTTACTATTAACCAAATATGTGCTACCAATGTGAATCACAAAGTGACATTCTAATTAAAGAAGGTGGTAATATGCGTGGACAAGTACTCGTTTTACTATGGTTCAATAAGTGAAGGATAAATTCTCTGTGTGGGTTCATCAGTTTTAAATGTGCCACTTAATTTTTTTTTTCTTAAATATGTGGCTTTTATACAATTAAAATCATGTTTAACTGTTCAAAGACTTGTTCTATTCTTACAAATTACTTCAAAGAAAAATCACGCTGATAACACAAACCTTAATTAACACCAAGCACTACATACTTCAGAGTATAAATTATGCACTACATACTTCAGAGCATAAATTAAAAAGTACAAATAGTTAAGGCAAGATTGTTACTTTGTTAGCAATTCTTTTGTTTGATAAGAAAAGGGACATTTGAAGTGTCCTGCTAACAAAAAAATCTATTGATATTTCCAAATACACTATTCTTAGCACTTTTATTATATTATAGACTATTTAAGTCAATAATCATAACTTCAATTCTGTTCTTCTTTACAGTACTTGCAATGACTACCTGTTATTTGAAATTATCAAGATAACCTGGTAGGTAATGGATATAAAAATATCTGACATGTTAACATAATAATGTCAAAATAATATTAAATGTTAAAATAATAATATTAAAATTAGTAACCACTATTGAAATATTTTGGTCTGTTGAGGGTAATGTTAGCTACATAATATCATGTTTAAGCATATAATTTTGAAATAAAATACTTTGTCCTTTCATTTAAGAATCAGTTGATAATTAAGTCCTATAAATAATAAGAAATCCTTCCCCAAAATTAATGGATCAATCTATGATGAGTTGTAATAAATGAAGGAAAGGACTAGAATTATTGCCTAATATACAGTACATGATATAAACATTTTGATAAAATTATTTAGAGTCTGAAATCATAATTGATAATATTTTATTAAATCAGATAAACACATTAAAACATGAAAATATGAGTGATTACTGCTTAACAAAAATTCTCAATTGTTACTGTGTGTACTGCATTTTATTTGATTTGGACTATGTAGAGAAGTGAGTTATTAGACAATGGTAACTTAAAAATGTCATGCTTTAACAATAATAATCATCATGACACAGACATGTTTGTAAATTTTTTATTCTCCACTATGGGTTTTGGAAATTATGATTCGTGGAAAGCAAGTTATAATTTTGTTACAACTAAGAATATCAACTGTTTTATATATGAGATTCCTCATATCATTTCAATAGCCTCTTCCTGAATCTCCTTTTCCTGGCCAAATACAATTAACAAGCATATTAGTTGAAAAAACCCATTCTTCAAGGTTTAAGAAAATGCAATTTGAGAAATAAAATAATAAAATGGGTTCTGGAACCAGGTTGTCCTGTTTTAAGACTCAATTCAATAGTTAGTAACTTTAACACATAAGTTGGCTCTAGAGACATAATAATCATCTAATAATATAAATATTCCACAAGCAAGTGCCCTTATTTATCCATAATAGGTAAGTATGTCTTTGGATGATCTTATTTTAAAATGTTGTTTTATTAAATAACAGTTTTTTACATTAAAAGTCAAGGTGACAATTATTTTTAATAATTTTATTTTATAACTGTGCTACTGTTTTTACATGTAGACTATCTCCCCACAGGTGTAGGTACAGTAGCTCCCCTACCAAGAAACACCCACAGTCCATTGTGTTCTTCCCTATTCCCTCATTTCTGCCCCTTAACTTCCCCATTACCTCCTGAAAGCCGCAGATCCAAGGTCATCTTTCAAAGATTGGCTTTATAGTTTATCTCCATCTATTTGGTTTTTCTATATTCCACATTTAGGTGATATTCTGCATTCAAGGTCATTTCTAATAACATCATACATTTAAGTAGAGCTAATATCACTTAAGACTTCATCTAGTCTATCTTTTAGAAACATATATTTTATGGCAGGAGATTTACTTGAATGAAGACATTTAGATATAAGAAGCTGCAAATTGTTAAATCAAGTGTGTTATATTTGTTTGGTTTCATATCCACTAATCAAACCATTAATGGTTTATATTAGAATTTCAGGAAGCAGCACACATAAAGATATTTGTCAATTACCAAGAGATTTATTTCTCATTATTAATTCATTCTCTTCTAAAATATTTATGGACTATTATGTACTGGTAGGGAGGGAGGTCTCCTTTCTTGTACATTTTTTAAAATTTTATTTATTTTTGCCTAGAACTGAGGTGTAGGCTAGAGGTGCAGGGGTGGTGAGAGGGTTTACCAGAGACAGCGTGGGGAGCAGAACAGGCTGATTGACTGAAATACACTGCTGAGGGGAGCAGCAGGCGAGGCAGGAGAGTTCTGCTCACCGTATGGGGGTTAGCTCCCTAGCCCAGAATTGAACTCAGGTGGTAGAGGTGAAAGTTCTGTGATTTAACCCCTGGGCTACCAGGGAGGTGCATACACATTTCTTTGCCTTGAAATGATTGGACTCACCCATTCCCTCTTGTATTTGTGTTCACCGATCACCCATTTGGACTCAATTTGAATGTAAACTTCTCTAAGACTTTTCTGGACATTCACTAATTTTTCCTTATCACTGACATTTAAGAGTCCCTTCTCATAACTATGTTATAAGCATCATTAATTTCTTCATGCTATATTTTATTATCTAGCTATATTTCTCCATTTCTCATTGCATTGTTAACCTGAAGAACAAAACATTATTATCTTTCTTATTTGTTATTTTCCTAACGAGAAGTAGGGTAAATGAGCACATAGGAGCTTCTTAATATTTTTTTCAATGAATAGTTGAGTAAGTTAATATAAAAATCTTAGAAAATTATTGCAAAAACCTCTATGATTAAGCATTATGCACTTGAGCAGTGCAAACCATACTCTCATGAGCTAATCTTGCAAGTTTAGTTTGTAACTCATAAATGCACAAGCAGACTGACAATAGGTCCAGATATTAGAACAAAAAATAAACCTTTCAAAGAAAGGAACACAAAATATAGGACAATGACAAAACTTTCGAAGATGATATGTAGCAGGTGTGTATACAGGCTGAAATTATTAGTTTTAATACCTACTTTTATGAGTCCTAATACCTACTCTTTGCCTCCTTTCTTTCTCAGGTTTACTCTGTTAGATTTGGGAGCAAGAAAAAGGTTACATTTAGTGGGCAATACACAAGTTATATGTATATCATACACATGAGTGATTCCTGCTGCAACAAAATGAAGAGAAACCTAGAAGATGGAAATTGCCAATTGAATTTAATTTTTATGAGAGTTTTTAATTAATTATTACATTTAAATAAAGGGCTAATTCAACTTTTAGCCATTCCCTTAAAGATTAGCAAGATTTAGTTCATAAATTACTTGTTCTTAAAAAGGAATTATAGGTCATGATCAGAATCTATAATATTATACATGACATGCATGCACACACTCACCACATATGTCTATGATTATATGTGTGTGTGTATATATGTGTGTGTATCTATTATACACATAAATAGATAATAATTTTAAAGAATTTCATAATCCTCACTCTGGTATATATTAATAACTATCAGTCGATGCTGAATTTTAAAACATATCATTTTTATCATGACAACTCCTTAAATCTGTCATTCTCCTTTAGGATTTATGTGCATTGTCTTCATTAATCATTTCTATTCAGTGGCCACATTAATTATATATACCTTATGAACAACTTATAATGTCTATGTAGTTCTAAAGTCATATTTTGCTAAAATAGCAGAAAACTTCTAAGTTGGCATAAAAGCAAAATAAAGAAATGATGTTGAATAGAAAAAACAGGGAGAATAATATCCTTAAGGTAGGGATCTTAAATGCCAAGTGCCCTTTCTTAGCCTCAACCATTCATTCTGAAAATGGCCTATCAAAAAAGCTTAGAGGGAGCAGTTTAATTACTGTTCCTTTGACATATGTAATACATTTTCAGTAGCAGGCCCGTGCATTTATTTAAGGCCAAATGTTGTACAACAAAACTGTTCTCTAAGGTATTTCTTTCTACCATTTTCCTCCACTTGACCTACACAGATACTTTTTAAATAGTAGTGTGTCTTTTATGGAGACATTTTAAATTAAGCCTTTAATCATGTTCTTCTTTAGGAATAATACAACTTGGCAATGGAATTAAGAGTAGAGCATAAGTTAATTTTAAATATTGTCTCATTTTTAAGATTTAAGTGAATCTACATATTATGCTTTGATCTATACATTCATGGTTTTCTGAGCATTTTCTATACTACGTCAGCATGAATACTAACTTCCATCTGCTTCTAGTGTGGTAGTTTTGCAGTTGCCTATACTCTTCTTTAAGTACTGAGTGAAGAAATCAATGACTACCTTATTTTTAGTGGATGACTTTAGTGGATGGCAGAGTCCATGTCCATTCATAGTGACTAGAACAATCCCTGAAGCAGGGGTGCAGACATAATAAATAAATGGACTACACATTTTAAATTATATATACTAATAAGAATCAAAACACTAATTTTATAATTTAATTGTCTTGGATTTAAAGAACTATTAAGCGAAAAAGCTATATATGACCTGCATTCATTAAAACCTTTATTCTATTATAAAGAACAAGTTACATATTTTTTTTAAGAATTAAAAATCTCTTAAGAATTGTCAGGGTTTGATGTTGATTAAAAAAAATAAGAGACCAATGCCTGTATGAATATGGGTAAGTCTATTTCCATATATGTCTTTATCTATACTATGGATCAGTCTCTTCCTTCCTTCCCTCTCTCCGTCCCTCACTCCGTCCCTCCCTCCCTCCCTCTTTGCTTTCTTTCTATGTTTCTGTCTATTGACAAAAAAATACAGCAAAAAAACCACAAGAAGATTAAATAAACAAGTTAAATTTCCCCATCCTACATGCAAATGTTTTGGTGGATTCCGCCTATGTAGCTATTTTTACAGACTTAATTTTTAATCTCAATATGTTCTTGTATCATATACAGCTACAAGCAAAGTATTTTTAATGATCTCATTTTGGGTGAAATTTGTCACTATAAGTATTACCTATCACTCTCCCTCATCCAGTTTCCAAAGGTTGTATAAATAGTAGTTTGAGAAAAGGACTCAAAGGGAAATCTTCAATAATGAAAAAGTGCTCAGAGAATATTATAGTAAAACAAACAAACAAAAACAAACCCCCCTTTATTAATCTACATAATCCCTCCTTGGTTTAATAGGATTTTAACTAGCTCTAAATATATGAGCCTCTCTGAATTTTGAGAGGCTTAAAGCTTTCTTCCAAGCAAGCAAAGTGGATTAAATTCAACCTTTGTGTTTTACAATTTGCATTTGACTGACCTATACTGTAAGTTTTACTAAAGCCCCTAAATTGTTTTCTTCCCTGTAGCTGGCATCTCTCTAGGATAAGATCATGAGATTCTGTTTCCTTTGATATATTTCAAGATGCAAAAGCATTACATGAACAAATTCTTTGCCAGATATTCTCTCTTCTCCCAACCCACACATACCCCCTAAAGCACTTCTCTGCTTTCAAATACTTTATATACAGTTCTTCATTTTTATGGTGAATATTCTTATTTAAGAAGGAAAAATAGATTATTTGAGAAAATCCTGAAGGGAGGAAATAGATAGTAATGAGGAGTCAGTGAGATGTTAAAATTAAGTCAAGACCATGATGTATTTTACCTTTGTTTTTCAATATTTGCTCTAAATTTCCACTAGCCAATGTTGACAAACCGAAACATAATCTATGTTTTACTGTGTAACAGTTGAATCTCTGACACTCATAAGACTGTTGACTTATATCTCTATTGAAACAGAATCAAGATATGTATTTCTTTGATTTACAAAAACAAAAGAAAATATCATGAATTATACTGTATAAGCAAAATTTTATCATTTATGCAGAAATCTAGGGTATATATGTGTATGTATGGAAAATATAGTTTCACTTTTGTTGTTAAGACCGGATGTGAACTAAGTCAAACATGGATAATAACGAGGTTAAATTTCTATACCTACCAAAAAAAAAAAAAAGGGTGTGGTAATCATGGAAGGAAGGAGAGAGAGAGGAAAGGCAGGAGGAACGAGAAGAAGGAAAGAAGGAAGGAGGGAGAGAGAAAGGCAGGAAGGAAGGGAGCAAGGGGGAATGAGCTGAATTTATTACTCAATAATGGAGAGCTATAAGGCAACAATTGTAAGTCCCTGTTTGAAGTTAGTAGACACATGATTTTGCGTAGTGTTTGGAGTATGGAATTTAAGACTTCAAAAGTTTAAAATCTGGAGTGATGCTTTATGGATTGGCTGACTTTCAGAAGCATGAGGTAGTAATTGATTGGGTAGCTCTCAGAAGCCTGGTGTTTGAAGCTGAATTATTGTGGACCATGGAAAACTAGTTTCAGAGAATTCTGGGGTTAGATGTTACTGAGCCAAAGAGCGGTAGTCCTTTCCTAGGAGGTCAGACGTTTTTTGTGCTCACTCACCTCTTTTGTCCTTCCTAACCAGAGTGCAGCAGATACTATCAGGGAGTGTCCAGAACCTCACAAGCATTGCTGATCCACCAGGAGATAAAGGTTTCATTTTGGAAGGCCTGATTTTCAGCTTGGGCGCTAAGCAACATGATCACACACTGGTTTTCCTCTGAATAATTTATTGAATCATGTAGAGATAATGATTGCGCAAAAGCATCCAGACTCTGGATAAGCATATCAAATAATGGATATGAGACAAGTGAGGATGAGGAAGTATTACAAGATACTCCAAGTTTGATCAAGAAAACAAGTGCTAATGACTCCTTAAGATAAGATTTCCTTTAAATTACTTATTTTTTTTCTTTGTATTGGATAATTTAGCCAGGCTGCATTTTCATTATTACAAAGGCAGAATTTCCATATTAATTGTTATATTCACTCTGGTTTCTAGATACTTACTGGATCCTGGACATTTACTGGATACTTTCCGCTGATTGTCCAAAGGAAGCTCAGTGTCTGTTCTTTCATTCATAATTATATACAGTAGGGAATTAAGCAGTGACCGTGCTCCTGGGCATAAACAGTACTATTTATATGATTATATAAAGTGAGGAATATAGTCTTTGATTAGGACCTCGTGCTGTTTATTCATTTGTGTAGAATAACCACTCTAAAGAATCTGTTCTTGTATCAACCAAAAAGGATTTTCCTCTCCCTTCCGTTTCAAAAAGACTATCCTCTGTGACAGTTGAAAAGTCACATACTTGTAACTCTAACTCTTCATCCCTCAAGGAAAATAAAGCAAAAACCAAAAAACCTTTGCTCCTTGTTTGGCATTAAAAAAAAATGGTTCCCACATAAGAAAATGTAAGAAAAAAAACTAGGGAATACACAAGAGATGTAACAGATTTTAGTGGTGTTCTTGGTGTACTACTGCCTTTTGGAGATGTCCTGACAAACCGCTGTTACACCCCAAGAATACTTATCTGCCCTACTTCATTGCAATGATAATTTCCTTATATTCAAAATAGTATTATCATAGGTAAAACTTTACCTATGATGTCACCCCTATGAGGGGTATGGCACCACTATGAGGGGTATGGCATCCCTATGAGGGTATGGCACTCCTTTACCCTCACATTGGCATGATTTTTTCCTCTGCTTGGAATAGTTTGAACAGATACAATCTATTACTACGCTTGCCTTCATTTGCATTTTAAATGAGTTAGCATATGCAAAATTACATAACTGAATGAATATACTATCAATAGTTTAGAAGAGGGGAATTATAGACTGTTACTAGTAAATTCTATATCTAAACAAGTTATTAATAATGAGGCGGCATATTAGATTAAATCGGCAAACTTAGGGGAGAGCAGAGGGAATATGCAACTAAAGTAATTAAGTATAAATATATGCAAAGAGGGTATTGCAATATTGGTTCTAGACAGGCATGTAAAAATCTTGTGTTCCAATGTTATTCAGCAAATAATGGCTATATCATGCATATTCAAAGGATTTAGTCAGTACATCTGTAGACTATTTCTAGAATATTTCTGGAAAGTCTCTGTTGAAAAGCTTTTATGTGTATAAATTTTTAGTATTCTTACTTTGATGATGAATGTAATTATTTAGTCGGCTAACATATACCCGAGGATAAATTCCTTGTTCTTTTATTGCTTAGGAAATCATTAAAAGCATCTGATATTTTCCTGGTGTTATCCAAGTTCAATATTTCTATGGTGTCTTCTTTAGAATGTCAAATCTCCTGATTAGGTAACTTAGGGGATGGTATGTGGTTGAAGAAAAGGAAATTTATGGTAGGACTCATGTAAGTTAGTACTACAAAATATTTAACTAATCAACTTGTAAGTGGCCAGAAAAATGTATGGGTGAATTTATTTTTATTTCATGTGACTCTCAGTGATAAATAGGGATAATTTATGTCTTTTTTATGACAAATAGTGAAAAGTTTATGATAGCTGACAATGGTAAATTGGATCATCGGGGCTCATCAATCTTGATGGGTTTAGATTTATATTCAGTTTGCCCCCCAAATTGTAAGTGATTCGCGCAGTGAACCATGAGTAAAGAACACAAATTTGTATAGTAAGCATCATAATAAAATATGTTCCATGTCCATGGATAGGTAAATTTTGGCTTCGTTGATTTTCTCTATTGTTTTTTGTTTTCTGTTTACATCTTTATAGATTTCTGCTCTAATTTGTATTATTTCTTTTCTTCATTTTGTATTTGATATTAAATACATCATCTAAGGTATTGTTAACAATTATATTATGTATTGGCTGTAATGTTGCTGAGGCAGTGCATAAAAGGAATCTCATTCAATCGAGATACCATCTAGCTGTACCTCCTATATGAAAAATTATACAATTCCACCAAAGACTGGATTGAAAAATGTGTATTTTTATCATGGTGGCGGTGCCATTACTTTAAAATTATCTGGAAAAAAAAGCAACCATACAAAAAAACTAAACACAAATTCATTTGTCTATGAAACTAGGGTTATCATGCTAAGGGTATTAAATAGATATGCTGAAACATCTGGCCAGAACACATTTATGGATGCAAATACTTTTTAACAAATCCAGAAAAGGGCCACTTTTTTACATACCTAGCACATCCAGAAATCTAAAACTAACTTTCATTGTCACAGGAAGGCATTTCATAACCTTGAAGGTCACAAACATTAATTTTGTTTTCAAGGAGAAAGATAAGTGAGGATAGTGATGTAAGGATCAGGCATAAACAGTTTATAAATTAGATTTAGAGAGAAGAAATAATTTATTTTGTAAGAAACAAAACAAAACCTTCAACCTATGTTTACCAGATTTCAGTAAATGCTTAGTAAAGAACATACTTGTACACAAAATTCTCTCTCCAAAGTAAAGGCCTTTTCTACACTTGAAATTGGTGCTACTTACTTAAAAATCTCAAATATCAATAACTGTCAGCAAACCAGAGCCAACTCAGAGATTTAGAGAGCTTGAAAGAACAAGATTTCCTCCTTTATAATATCAATTAATGCCAAAAAATTTTGATAAGATTCAACATCCACTTAAAAAACTGGGGTTAAATGGAATAACTTCAACATAATAAAGCCCATATATGACAGTCCACAGCTAACATCATTCTCAGTCATGAAAAACAGAACATTTTTCTACTAAGACTTGATACTAGACTAAGATGTCTACTATCACCACTACTATTCTACATGGAAGTCCTAGCTAGAGCAATTATGCAAGAGAAAGATATAAAAGTAATACAAATTGGGAAAGAAGTAAAACTATCACTAGTTGCAGATAACATACATAGATTACTCTATTAAAGACTGCACTAAAAACTAACAAAATCAATACATCACTTCATCAAAATCAATATGCAAAAATCAGTTGCCTTCCAAGCAATGATTTATCAATAGAAGAGGAAGAAACCAATAAAACAACCCCACTTATAACTGCATCAAAAATAATAAAATACCAAAGAGTAAACTCCTTATCAAGGTTTCAATGGTATTCTTCAAATAAATAGAAGCAATGTTCCTGAAATTCATATAGAACCACAAAAGATGCCAACCAGCCCAAGTGACTCTGACAAAAAGGAGGGGGAGGGAGAGCTAAGTGGGGAGGGAGCATGATGCTGGACTGTGGTGAACGACTCTGACCTCAGGTGTGGTGTGGTAACACCTGAGGGGGTTGTTGATCCTATGTATCTATAAACCAAATCTATCCATGAAAAATAATTTTCTGAGTCATTGTGCTCTCTTCTCCGTCTGATTGGTTTATCTGGCAGGGTTCCCACTAGACCTTGATAATGTTGCCTGAAGTTATTCAAAGGAATTCCCCAGGCCCAGTAGACTGGTGCCTCTTGGTGGCAGTAATGAGTCTTCAGTACTCAAGGATAAAAACGTCCCTCCCCCGACATTGGTTGCTGGTGACAGGATTCCTCTTTTTTTTTTTTTTATTTAATTTTCTTTAATTTATATCCTTTACAGTATTATGTATCCCCCGCAAGTTTCCCACCACCAATTCACCCGTGATTTACCCCTATAGTCCCTTGTGATCTTTTCTCCCCTATTTTGGTCCCTCTTCCTCTCCCTCCCTGGCAGAATGTCTCTTATTTGTGGTTGCTTGCTAGGATTCCTCTTATGGATACTGCTAGTTCAAGTACAACCTTTTCCTGGGGGAATGGAGCTGCATATCAGGTGAGAGGGGAGAGCCCCTCCCAGCTAGGAGCCTGATGTAGCTGGACATCCCCATTCTGCTAATGAGGTAGAGCACTTCTTGAATTGGGGACTTCTTGTCCTCGGAAATCTCTTTTTGGGGGCCCCAATTCCACAGTGTTTCTCAGGCAGAGAAAGCGATCTCACACCAGGTTCTCACAGATGCATCCGTCAAGTGCTGGCGGTTGCCATCCCACTGGGGGAAATCTCCGGTTATTTAGTTTTTTGAGGGTTGGGTTGAGCTGTGTCTCTGACTGGACTAGAAGGACAGCTCCAGCCTGATCTCTGGCCACAAATAATGGTTTCCGGGCTCACCCCCTGTGCTGGTGGTGACTGCCTCTAGCAGTGAGACTCCCCTTCAACACAGGAGAGGAAATGGCTACTACCACTGCTCCCTTTTGTTACTACCTTGGTAGTCAGAAAATTCAGTGGGGGCTGTTTACTTTCTTCTGTGATTGGGAGGTTATAAAATGCCTTGCTGCTCTCTTCTTCCTCCAGTCCCTGAGAAGTTTGCTTTCCTCTCTCCAGTTGAGAGTTCTCCTCCGGCTGTGTCTAGCGCCATTTCCGCTGGGTGTGGAGTGCTTAGCTTAGCAGGAAGGAACATGGAAAAGGTTGACATTGTTTCCCACCTATACTGGAAATCAGATACAAAATGACAAATCGGGTAGAAAGCAAAATTTCTAAAAGATAGTTTTTTTCCCTACAGAGTTTGGAAAATAATTTACCTTTTTCTAACTGGAATTTAAGGCTTATTTTTGTTTTACTATAACCACTATTACTCACAGATGTAATTAGAGTTTTGGAAGTTGTTAGTTCACCTATTCTATTTTTTACTGCCTAAATTGGTTGATATGCTGTAAAAAAGAAACATATTGCAGTGCCGAAGCCAAACTGATTATTTCTTGCTTTTCTTTTTTTTTACTAAGAGTGTGTTAGCACATTACTCCAGTTAAGAAGAAATATGAACTCAAGAGTTACTCTAATTTGCTTGGCACGCTGGCTAGGTACAAGGCTAAAATAGTACTTTTTACACCTTTGAAGATGAGTAGCTTCAATTAATTGTGGAGAGCAGATAGATCATTGCAATGGTTCTTTGATTTTTTTTAATTCATTCTATTGATAGAATACATGCAACACAAATAAACACATGTTCCATATTTTTCCTGAGAAGTTAAACTAATTTTTATTCATTTTTAATAGCATGCCTTTAATTTTAATTGGATTATATAATTGTTCTCTACTATAACAAAGTTGTTAGTGCTTGCTATTTGTTAGCTAACTCACTGTGGTTTTCTCTTTTATTTGAAATATTTCTACTTATCATTCTTTGAATTCCCTTGTCAAAAGCAAAACATATTGCATAACCTTTGATTTCTTTTTATACACACTTTTTTTGCAAATTATAATGATCTTTTCTTGCTCAATAAGTGTAACTAAACATTTCAGCTCATGATTGTTTTAAATGGTTACTCATATAAGAAAATTCAGTTTTTACTAGTAGAAGTTGTTTCAGGCAATGGATGTGATCTAATTCTGAGTTTTATATTCATGCCATATATGTGGTATGTTCCTGGTGTTGCAGTGGATATTCAGCCCTAGAAATAGTGTGGGTGAACTGGGGAGAAGCCTGCAAGTTCTTCTGAGATGACAATTTGACGATACTGGATATAAAAACAAATGGTTTTCTAAGAAGCCTATAGACATACTAAATACATTTCATTTACATAAACTAAAACAATTCTCCTGCTGGGGGAAAAAAAAAACTTAAAGTAGAAAAAAAAGTTTGCTATATTATTTTCAGAGATAGATTACCTGATGATTTTGATACAGGTGAGTTGAATTTAGTTTTACATGGATTGATGTTAATTTAAGACAGATGTTCATTTCATATTTGATGTTTCTAGAGGGAGAATTATTTGATGTTACAGGAGTTTGGATCTTGGTTCAAACTCAATATTCTAACAATTGTTGAGTTCCTTATAATGTTGATTTGTCTCAGAGTCACCTTTTAAATGCTGCCTCATTGAAAACTCTCCAGATTAAAAATATATTTTCTTGGGATTTTATGGTATACAAATTGTTCAAATGAAGTTTAGTCTTTATACCTAACACCAATAGGATTAAAATGTGTATACTTTGGAGTAAAATTTATGGTTTTGTGAAAGTTTTCAATGAAATGAGTGTTAAAAAATATTTCATTTCTTGAATAATATCCCTCACCAGGAAAATCTGGTAAATAGTCACTAGTTCTGCAGGTAATTTATAGATGGCCCACTCTCTCAAAATTTATAGTCCTGGGAAAAGCAACACCAAGGGATCTGGTATGGAAACATATGTTATGATTGAAAATTAAATTCTTTTGAGGTTATCAATTAAGGATAATACAAAAGAAGCATACTTATGAAGAAAGGTAAGAATTCTAATACTATGACTGTATTTTCTACCTTACTAGGAAAAAATAGTCTAGACAGGGTAAAAAAAGTAATATAAGAGGATTTTTGTTTTAAAAGCTTCTGTGTGCCATACACACAAACTCACTTAAATGTCTTACAAAACATGCTTAGCACGTCAAAACAAAATAGAACAAATCAAAGAGTCAGTTATTTTAAATGTTTCTCAACATCACACTATCATTTTCTATCATCCTATATTTTTTCATAGTACTTACATTCCACTGATAATTAAGTCATGTTTGTTGCTTAATGTCCATACCTTGGTGGGATATAAGTCCTATGGTCATTTTCTAGTTGCGGAAACTAGCCTATGTATGCTTTTCATAAATATTTTTCATATAAATGAATGATCATTTTAGGAGGGTGGGTGGATGAAAATTTATAAGAAAATGTCATTGAGAATTTTAGCATGGCTTAATGAATATGGCTTGTCATAATCATTTTCCAAGCCAGTCTTAAAGGTTCCCTCTAATGTTTAGTTTAATTTATTTTACATATTAGATTACTCTCTTCCTATATTAGATTATTGTGGCCATAGTATTAAATTATCACAAAATTTGTGGCGTAAAACTATAGATATTTACTCTCTCTCAGTTCTGGAGAACAGACTTCTGAAGTCAAGGTGTTAACTGCACTGCCATCCCTCCAGATGCTCTGGGGAAAGGGGTTTCTGTGTTTTGCTCCCTCTGGCTTCTGTTGGCTGCCAACATTGCTTGGCTTGTGACTGCATCACTCCAGTCTCTGCCTCTATCTTCACATAGACTTCTCTTCTGTGTGCAAATTTTCATTAATAAGGACACTTGTGGTTGATTTAAGGGCCACTCAGCTAAATCAGAATTACATCCACATGTTTATACCTTTCATTTAAACACATCTCCAGGTTGTGATTTCAGATTTTTTTTTTCTTTATGGTAACAGTTATAGACTCCATGTTTTAAGACCTAATATATTTGGGTGACTACTTTTCCTTTGTTATGTAACTCATTGTTAAATATTTGGAGGCTCTCCCATTTGTAGATCCTACTTAAGTAGATTACCTTTACAGAAAAAACACAAACTATCTTGCTAAATAAAAATCTGTCCTTGGACTATGCCAAAAGTTATATTCTGTGGACAAATTCATTTCTGTTTATAAGAGTTAAGTAAGAGAATTTGCAAAATTGTAGGGTGTTTTCATTTATATCAAAAGCAGTATGGAATTTCATTTTACTCCTTACTCCATTTGTTGTTGGAAAATAGTTTAAAAATGTGTAATATCACTCATGATTCCTCATGACTTCCCTTAAACTCACACCTGACTCAAATGTCTCATCTCCGTTTCTCACTTATGGAATGATTTTCTCTTCTGACAATTTTTATTAACCTTACACTGAAGAAAGAGCAAACAAAGAAAAATGACGAAAGCAAATGATTGACCTATTTATTGGCTGAATAAATCAAATTAGAAAGAGAAATTAGAAAGTCCCAAATTATGTTTTATCTAAAAAATGGAATAATTTATAAGATCACTCTTGGTGAAATAACAGATAGAGTAAATTGAGAAATGAGGAGCTTTACTGGTTTATAAAATGAGATGTAATATGGATGGCAATAATCTTGAGGTTTTCATAAAATTAGCTTATATTTTTAATAACATCTTAATGCCTATCATTACTAAACTGCCATTCCGAGTCTCCCAGGCAGTATCCACCTGGGTCTCAAGGAAAACTTAATCTGCTTGAAGCCAACTGTGATGAAAGAAGTCCAAATTCCTGAGACCTTCATGCTGTGGCGAAGTCCAAATTAGCTATGTTGAAAGCCACGTTGAAAGAAACATATCTGACTAACTCTTAATTTGTTTAGTCATCCCAACTCAAATGTCAGAGATATGAAAAAAAATCAAATCTAGTCCCACCCATTATCTTAACTGTCACTTTAGGGGGGAATCCTAGAAAAGAGCCATCCACCTGACCCAAGTTAAACTCCAAAATGGTTAAGAAAGCAAAACAAATCATTATTTCAAGTCACTAAGCTTCCTGGTGGTTTATTATGCAACAACAAATCATTAGAATATTTCCCCCTTCTCACAGATAGACTTGTAGCTCAGAACATTTAAATTACTTGAGGTCACATAAACAAGTAAGTAATTAAGGTGTGATTCAGATCTGGCCTTTTCATACGAATGCATTTTCATGCCCTGCCAACCATTCTACCTCTTGGGGGCGTCTCACTCTATTCTCCCTTCCCCTTCTAATCTTAGAATTTTATACATGGCTTATCACCCCATGAATGGTTTCCTTCTCTGTACCCTCTCTTCATTATTTCTCTTCTTCTTCCTTCTTTGTGATTATTTTCGTTTTCATTATGGCAGTAACAACTTATAGCTAAAAAGATTTAACTAGAAGATAGGTACTTAGCATAAAGCATGTGGCAAGAATGAGTTCATTAAATATTCTTACAAGTCACCGTGCACATCATAGTCAAATACCCAGGCTTCAAATCTGCATCTAATATACCACAATTTGCTTATGAATTTTCTTTTCTTTTGGGGTAAATGCCATATTCTCTGTGGTATTTGCATTCTAGAAGGCACAATGAAAAATAAGCATGGATATTGAGATGATTTCAGATGGGTGATAAATGCCATGAAAAAGAATAATAAGTGGAATGGTACATCAGAGAGCATCATGCCTAATATATGGTCAGGAGACTTCTCCAGGTGTAAATGACAGGTAGAACTTCTCAGAGAAGGTAAGGATTAGGGTGATCGGAAAGATGTAAAGAACTAACCATATTAAGGCCAAGGACTGTATATAACCAATGAAATCCACTCCTTTTTTTTTATCATCCTTTATTATTCATGTTCACTACTATGTGTCGTGGTGGTGAATTTGGTGTGATAACATACATCAGAAGGGTGTGATACTATTTCTCTAAATCATACACAGAGTTATAAACCAGTGTTACTTCCATCATAAAAAATACATTTTTGTCCTAACACTCATTCATTCTATTATTACATCAATCCTTATGATTTTAGTTAGTTAGGTAGTTTAGTTAGTAGGAGCTGTGTGAAAACAGGATACAGTCAGATGTTAGAAATGAGAAGAAAAAGGGATGGACACTCTGAATACAATCAGAGTACCCCATGGAGCATCAAATTTGATATAAATGAAAATTGTCGCAGCCTAGACCCCCATATTGTTTTGACAAGGTCACTTTATGGGTGGCGAGCCTTCAAGAAAGTGTTCCCATAAGTCAGGATGCGATATTTCTTCTTGCAAATAATTTAAGTATAATTTCAGGTGAGAACAATAACTAAGTTTCTCCACCATGCCTGCATGCCTTGGCCCTACTCATTAGATCCTGACAGTGAGATGTCCTTCTGACAGTGAAGTGTCCTTGCCAGGTCAAGGGTTAATGTTTGAAACAAAGAACATTTAATCCCTTCCCCTATTTCCCTTCCTTGCCTTGAAAGATCAGCATATAGTTCCTTAGATTATTTCCTCCAGAGATTAGCATAATGATGTTTCTTTTATTATGGTCTTAGTTTCAGACAATAGGTATGGAGACAGCAGGCTCCACCCTAGGCCTAGGGCGAAGGTTGAAGATTATGTCCTGTACCTTGCTGGAATTTATATCAGACAAGAGACATTTTTCCAAAGTTCCTTGATTATCCTCAAAGTATGTAATTGATTATGCATCTGAATATCTGTAATCACCCTGTCATTGTCTGTAGTTTTTTCTTTATAGTTATGCTTTAAAAACCCTGTTCTCGAATAATGAAGTGGAACGGCCTGATCACACTCTCTGGTGTGTGCTGTCTCTCACTCCCCACCCCTTTTTCCTCACAGAACTCACCGCCGCCGCAACCGCCCACAATTTCCCCACCACCCCCGGAACCCAACCTCGGTCGGAGCCGGCCTCCGACAGAAAATTATCAGAATTCGACTCAGATGTAGTAATTATTATCACATAAACTTGTGTATAAAAGTAATTACATCTAATCTTGCAATATATATCTTGTATTGTGCCATCCCAGTGTATTAGCTATAAATACTAAGAAATAGTTTTGTATCTTAAATAAAGGATAGAATAGTCCTAATATTCTTCAGTACTACTTAGCATGGTTCATAAAAATCAAACAAATCAAACAATTTTTATAGTGGTGATCATATATTGTATTTTAATTTTCACTGTATGAACTAAAAGGCAGAGTTAAGCACTGCTAAACTGAATCAAACCATCTCAGACAGGCAAATACCATTTGAGCAGATAGTTCTTACAAATGCTGTTTTACTCAGCCAACAAAAATTATGCTTATTAGAAACTTCAGGACTAACTGATCTTGTATAAGTTATTGAAAGAAAATTGAATGCACATAAGCCATCATATTTTAAACACGAGAAAATATTTGTGCAGTAAACGATATTCTGTTTCCATTTTACTCAACTACATATTTTCTAGAATCATAAATGTTTTTGTCAACAACACTTCTAAAATATTACCTCATAATGAAAATGTGCGTTTTATCAACATTAACATTTTGGACTTTTTACAGCTTGACATTTAAAAATAGTATTGTAGGGCTTCCCTAGTGGCATACAGGTTAAAGTCTCAGTGCTATCAAGCTATCACCAGCCACGGCAGCATGACTTGGATCCCCGGCCAGGGAGCTTCCCACATGGCGCAGCAGACCTCTCCTGTCTCTCCTGCTGCTCCCCTCAGCAGTGTATTTCAGTGGATCTGTCTGTTTTGCTCCCCGCTAGGTCTCTGGTGAATTCTTTCACACCCCACACCTCTGGTCTATACATCAATTCTGGTATTCATAAATAAATAAAAATAAATATTTTAAAATAATAAACAATATATATATATTTATGATGACTTTATTAAAATATATACGTTAGAAAATAACACTTCTAAAATTATGTAAAGGATTATGTTTTCTAAGTATTTTATCATATTCTAAATGAAAACTATACCTTCACATTTCTTCCTGAAAATCTTTCTCTTTTTACTTACTGAAATCCTACAGTTTCCCAAAGGGAAAAATAAATAAAGGCTATAATAATGAATCATTTTCCAAGGGACATCTTGTCTTGATTTAGAATACTTAATGAATGCAAGAATAATCAATCTCCACTGTGTGTATAAAAACTTTGAAACTTTGCACAACATTTTTTCCTTTTAAATATGTAAATGATTGCCTAGGTGTCCTGTTCAAATTGGCAGAGTTTCTTTTAACTATTTGAATGATATGTTTGGACACAGAGTCTCAAATGCCTTAATTTAAAGGCAAGTTTATGATCAATAATAGCTAAGAGTTATGATGAGTGAAAGTTGACTGATTTCTTGCTTATCACCCTGGGTTTTTGTGAGTGGTTTCCTGTTTCTATCACACTTGTCTCATTAGAATATATTGTAGGTCCCCTCTGTCTGTATCTAACAGAAAATTGGGCGTGTAGGAAGTTTTGGTTTAGCTACTTACATTCATTAAAATTTAGTTTATTCTTTTTATGAAGTTGTTTGGATGAAGAACAGCAAATTGGGAAAATCTCTCACTTATACACACCTGAATCCATATTCAAACAAGTATTTAATGTTACCCAAAAACTAACCTGAGAATTAATTGAATTATTAACCCTTTGCACTGTAGTGAGATTGAAACTGCAGTAAAGAAAAGAATGGCTGATAAAATGGGAAACTAAAACAATTAATATCATCCCTAGATTTCCTTAATTTATCCTAAGATACTTGGAGCATAACTTCTTAAGCACAGGAATTCTGTGGGTTGCATAATTCTTTTAGACAATTGAATTGCTACAGAAACATATAATTTTCTATTTAATAATCAAATTATTACAAATAATTAAGTGCACATCTAAAATATTTGCTTGTTCTTCAAGATGCACGATCATTTATTTCTCTATTTTACATATTAATATTTCCAGAAATATTGAAACGATTGTGAGTGTGGATAAGGGTCATGCTTTTAATTTCTTTAAGTAGGGCCCCCCCGGTGGCACAGCGGTTAAGCACTGTGCTGGGGAGCTGTCGGCAGCGGCGACACGAGTTCGACGGCCGGCCAGGGAGATTCCCACATGGCGCGGCAGACCTCTCCTGCTCTCCTCAGCAGTGTATTTCTGATCTGCCTGTTCTGCTACCTGCTCTGTCTCTGGTGAACCCTCTCGCCGCCCCACGCCTCTGGCCTGCACCCCAGCTTGTATGTATAAATAAAAAATAAATCTTAAAAAAAAATAATTTCTTCAAGTAGTTTCATTCTTCATATGTTATTTTAAATATTTGATTTCCTTAAACAATTTCAAAACAATTTCAAAACTAAACAATTTCAAAATAATTTCAAAACAATTTCAAAAATATCTCTATTGGTATTAGCTGAATAGTAACATAGCATGGGAATTTATGTATATGTGTACACACACAGACACATAAATACAAACATGCATACATATACATAGTTTTCCGTTTCTTTGTAGTTTTTTTTATTATGGTTATTAGGAAATTAAAAATTGTTCATACAATCTCTATGTGTTGTTCACCTGATATTTCTAAAGGACACAGTGCTCGCGATTATTGTTTACAATAAAAAGTATTAATATTAACAATGCTGAATGGAAAATCAGAGTGGAGCAAAACAAAAATTACACACATCCAATAAAAATGCCTGTCAACCTTTTAAGTTTTCCGTAAATGATAAGATCTCCTGAGGTTCCTATTTCATTTTCCTAGGAACCTAGGGGAACTACTCTCATTATTTCTGTCATGTGCAGTGACAGGTGTAGTTACAGCTGCAAAGGAATCTCTTTTTATATCTCTATTTTCAGGTTCTCAGAAAGAAGAATATTTCACCTTTCATCTGGAAATTTGCCATTATTGAGCCCCAGGCCAAAAACTTTATTTTATTTAACTTTTAAAAAGTTATCATGGGTGAAAAAGGTACATTTTTCCTTTACCAAATATTTTGAATGGAATTATTTTATTAACTAAATTGAAAATTATAATATACAATTTGGACTATAAGCTTTTCATGATAATAAGCATCATATTCATATCACAGATGTGATTTACAATCAATTCAGAATAGCTCAACTATTCAAAATAAAAAGAGAAAAGCATACTGTGAATTTGCATAGAAATCTTAAATAGTTGATGAGGCACTTATATTTACTTAAGACGACAGAGAAAGATTGCCCCTTGACTAAACTTGCTGTTTTTGTATGTAGGTCCATAACTTAGTATCTGCTAAGAGAAGCCCAGCCTGGAAACTGCTTCAGGGTAAGAATTGTCAAAGTTACTCTGTCCTCTTTATTTCTTTGAAATATGTCTGCATGAAGTCTAGAAATTCTACTTCTTTTCTTGCATAATGGGACACTCCCAATAAGAAGTACTGACTTGAGAAACCCATAAAAATATTTCTTTCTTCTCTTAAGATGATACCTAGAAGGGTTGTTTAGAGTTCTTTGAGTCCTTTCAATTCCCTCTGTGATTATAGAAGCTATAAAAGAGGATGGGAAAATGTTCAGAAATCTTGGTAGTATTTTGTCTTAGAGTGTTTGGCTATCACATAGACGTGAAGTTACAGAATTTCATAAGAGAATTTAAGATTGTCTAAGGATTATGAGATTAGCCACACACAGGTTGCTATCAGGCATCAGACAGGATATCTATAGAGTGTTTATTACGTCTTTCCCCTATAAAATACAAAAGTGAAAAACTAAGAGCCACATTTTCTGTTTTTAGAAGCAAAGCAGCTAGCCTATGTTTGAAAGTCTTTTTGCAAAGAAACCATTAAAACGCTGTAAACCCACACTGTGTTAACAAAATATAAATGAATTGCAAGAAATGAAAGAAAGAGGAGAAATACCTTAACCCTGGAGGTAAGACAGCACTAAGGCTCATATACACTGAGGGTTTTGGTTCTTTCGTCAAGAATAAATTCTATGTTAAAACTGCCTCCCCACCCCTTTACCTCCAGTTCTATTATAATGACTGTGGAGTATATTTGAAAAGTAAAATTTTTAAATAGCACTTTTCAATAGGAGCATCTTAGTATCAGACGGCATGTATCAATGTCATAATCAGCCAGATGTTGGATTGCCCTAAATAATCATTTTGACTTTACACAAGTTTAAAAATACCAAGCAGTGTTCATATAGCAATTCTTGAATTTTCATTCCATGAGGTTAGTGTCTCTGAGTCTTCAGAAGCATGATTTATAATCAGTTGAGTCTCAGATGATATAGGGTCTTTCATGTAAATTGGTCCTAAATATATGATAATACTAAAAAAAAAACGACACATGGACACTCTTGAAAACATAGGTGTCCGCAGGTTTAAAGAAATACCAGAGGTCATGGCATACAGAAATGTGTAACAACAAGCTGTTTCTACTTTCAGGACTAAAGTAGTAAGGACATATGGCACTTATGTGCCCAGAACAAGGACAGATCAGTGGAACTCTGTCTTGGTGTGATGCTACCAAACCAAGGTATTGATGAAGTGGGAGCAGGAAAGACAGGCTTGAACTTTTCTGTCTTTTGTCCTTCAATTTCATGCTGTAAACTCCATCAACTGAACTCACCCTGAAGCAAGCCAATAAAGTTTCTGAAGTTCTGACGATTTTTTTTATTAATAGGGTGGTGATTGACTATGAAAATTCATGATGTATTTTGATCCTTTTGTAATGCAAATGGCAAATAGTATGAATACTATTTATGTTATTTGCTTCAAAATGGACAAGATAATTTAAGACTAGAAACCAGGTCTTCTCCTATTTAGTCAATCACAGCCTTTAACTAATCACATGCAGTCATCAGAATACACGAGGAAGGGCAGAAACCTGTCAGTATTCTTTGTGAATACTCTACTACACTAAGTGAAGTTAAGACTTTGCTTTCTTCTATGTAAAACTCAAAGTATAAAATAAGACTAAGGGGAAAAAGTCCTATATCAATAGGACAATGTGTGTTTTATTGTCTGTGATTATATATTAGATAAGGACTTTATGGTAAAGTAAAGTAAAAATTTATGCTGATATGTATTAAAAATTTACAAAGCACAGTGGGTATAATGAGGTTATAAAAATGAGTAAAAGGTACCTTTTCTCAAAGATTTTATTTGAAGGGGCATAATATACATTCAGTAATGTGAGACACAATGTAAATGGTAAGAGAGATAATCACATGCTTGGTGAAGCACATAGGAAGGTAATTTATTTTTGAAGGAAAGCATCCAGAGAGGCTTCAGAGGAAAAAGGTAACTTGTGTGTAGAGAGTGGAAGACAGACTGAAGGGAGCGGATGGCCACATGGAGGGAAATAGTGTGGAAAAAGCAATCCAGAGATAAGGCAGGGAATCCAGGAGAGGTATAACGATTTTAACATCTTATTAGAACATGGGGAGCTTTGCTCTAGATTCAGGAGATGAAGCCACAAATGGACGACCACGTTCTTAGTCTGAAGATCAGTGTCTATTTCTTATTCTGGAAAATTTTGAGCATTACTCTTTAAATTGTGACTTTGACACCATAATTTTTTGTGGAACTCTTGCATTTTATTCTTGTATAATTTGTCTTTCACATCATTCTTTTTTTCATCTTTTGAGGTATTGTACAAGGAATCAGCAAGCTGCAGTTTCAGATACAAACTGTTTTTCTACGGAAGAAGAATGGGGGTGTTGGGGGAGAGGCTGAAAATAAAGAGAAGAAATGAAGGGAGAGAAAGAAGAAGGGAGGAAGGGAGGGAGGGAGGAATAAAGGGGGAAGGGTAGATGGGAGGGAGGGAAAGGAAAAAAGTTGAAGGAAGAGGAGAGGAGGGAATCAACTGGTGAGCACACCCTGAAATATGAATCATTTGACTCTACACAAAACATACGCCAACTCTTACTCTTACAGATAATTTACTGGATTAATTTACTACTTACTAACTTTATATTCCACACTATCTGATCTGCATTTTAAAATATATATTCAATGGCAATGGAAATTTTGTCATTTCTAGAACACATATATATGTCTCAAATATAGTTGGTCTTTTACATTTTCCTCCTCACATTTTTTACTGTTTTAAGAAATATTTGATTCAATTTTTATCTATGCTTTATGTAAAAACATGTGATTATATGTTATATAAATAATACATATGCTATAAATATATGTAATATGGTGCCTTCTTTCCATCATTCTATCTTGAGAAAAAGAGTGCATTGCATATTTCCACAGCAATATCCCCACCCTGGAAAAATATAGTATTGATACTTTCACTGAAGTTTAATGGACCATACTATTCATATGGATTTACACCAAAATTTTCATGAGGACCAACTTATTATGCTTACAGATTCTCAGAGTAAATACATTTCTCTTTCTTTCAGTGCCAAATATAAAACAGAAAATTTCCTTTATTGTTCCCATTATTTTTTATTTACCTTATTACTTATTTTAGCTCTTTGTGGTGCCACTTTTGTGTGGTGTCAGTTCTATGAAGAAATAGTCTAAGCTTTCTATTCTGTCTTTCACATTCTTTGCAGCAATTGAAACATTTAAGAAAATTAGTTGGAATTCTTCAAAATCGGAAATATCTATGAGATTAAAGAACATTATTTGGCAGGTCATCCTGGTTATCTATAATCAGCTAAGAGTATACTCCCATGAATATGGATATATTTTGATGTTTCCTAGATCCTTACTAGGTAGATATGGTGATTCTCTTGCTTTCTATTTTAAAATCATGCCATTTCCAATGATTTATAGTGCTACAGGTATATATTTGTTGAAATTTATCCATCGATTCCAAGTTCTTCTCTAGCTTGTCCACTCATTTTTTCCACTTATGACAATGTTGCATAAAATAAGAGCGTGCTAATTCCCTCGCTGAAAGCCTGCATGAAATGATCTATAAATAACTTATTCTTAATTCATTTTTCATGACTTTTCATCAGAACCTGACACTATTGACAACTCCATATTTCATAGCTACTAAAACACTTTTTAATTTTTTTTCTAATTTTTAAAAAAAATTTTTCTTTTTCTTGTGTTCATAATCTTTTACCTACTACTAAACACGTTTCTTATCAACTACTCAACTTATAGGTGATGGTAAGCTCCAAGGATTGATTGAGGAATCTATCATCTATCTGTCTGTCTACCTACCTACCTACCTGCCTACCTACATGTCTTTCTGTCTGTCTGTCTGTCTATTTATGTATGCATCTCTCCATCCATCCATCTATCCATCCATCCATCCATTCACCCACCCATCCATCCATCGTTTATCTTCTGCTCCACTTTTAATTTTACTATTGCCGCCCGTCATCACCACGTCTGTCACCAAAACACAAGGCACTCAGAGCTCTCTCCATACTGTAAAATATCTTTATTGCTGCATAATATCCTTTAAAAAATGTTCATTTTTCCCATCTAGATTTGAAACTTCTGGATATTTGAAAAACGTACTAAACTACTTATGTGTTGGTTCCAAAGACAATGAATGTATTCACATTGCAGAGGCTCAATTACTGTGGGTAGATTTTTTAAAGCAAGAAATGAATTTTGGAATTGATTTATTTTGACTAAATAAAGAAGAAAAGTTCTTAAGTGATATCAATTAAATGCAAAAGAAAAAACCTTCAAAAGAAATAACATTTTAAATATTTCCACGTTTTTCTTTGATTTAAGCCAGTAGGAAACAGAATGAATTGTAACAATTTAAGCCTCGTGTGTCTATAGATCTTTTGGTGTCTGCTTGATATAGAGTCTGTCAATAAGAACTTCCTACCATTCAATATTTTGATTCTGCTTTCCTGCACATGCAGTTCTTAGGGTCACAAAATATGTGCATGTGTTTTTCCCTTGAGGAAAAACTCCAAAGTGCAAGCTTAAAGACGTGGCTGGGAGTTGTACATCATGGTGGAGCAGAGTGTGGGCTGTACCTAAGCAAAAAAACTAACAGTCCTTTGAGGATGATTTTGCTTTATGAATAAGAAAATACATGTTACAGGTCTAAAATAATATTGAATCAAGTTAATGGCGATCCTGAGATTCACTTGTCATGAAACTAGGTGATAAAAAGAAATGTTAGAATTTTTCAAGCTAGAGAGAAATGGTTACTGCACAATAAAACAATTGGTCTTTACAAGGATATACAGACAACCAAATAATAAGTGAAATAAGACAGAAGGAGAAAGAAAAATACTCATGGTGTTACTTATCAAGAATATAGAGAAACCAAACTGAGGGTCAGATAAGACAAGCTTAAAATCTAACTACAGCTGACTACAGAAACGGAGCACCAGAGGGAAGGATGGGTGGGGAGGGGTGAGAACAAGGAAGGAAGGTCACAGAAATTCCTGTGCTGGTGGACAGCGTGTTCTAGATGAGGGTGCACTATGGTGGTGATACCAGGTTGGGGGAGGAGGGGTCCTAATGTTTCCTAAATTTTAAAAAATAAATTTATTTAAAAAATTTTTGTAAAGAATAGCATAAAATCCTGAAGACTATTATTTCAAGTTTCTCAAAACTCTTTGAATCTACAGGTAGACATCATTGAAGCCTGAAAGACTAGAAAGAAAGTTAGAAAGTTAAATATATAAGTAAAAAACTAACTTTAGCATACTGTGGTAAGCTGTAAAGATCGTTTGGATTACTTGAGTGTATCTATATATTTTTGTTTTTTGGTTTATTATTTATTTATTTATATTTTTATTGTTATTGTTATTTATGTCTTTACATTTTGTATTCCCCTTGGATAGCCCACCACCAATTCACCCGTGATCCATCTCCATGGCCCCTTGTGTTCTTTTCTATTCCATTTTGTGCCCTTATCCTCCCATTTTTGAAGAGTGTTCTTTAAGTATAAGCATCCAGTCCTATAAAATTCACACCCCTGTCAAAAACAGAAAACAGTAATTTAAGTGTTGTACTTATAGTTCATTGTGCCAAAATATTAATAACTCTCATCACATTGCATTTCAGAAAACAATGTTAGCAGCTAAAGTGGTTAATTTCCAGTTCTGACAGGCAAAAGGTTGGTGTAAACTGTTGCATTGTCTTTATGTGAATATTAAGATAATCAGAAAAATAATGTTCTCAAATTGAGCTTGATATATGCTCAGCTCACCAGTGGGTTTTATGTACCTGCACAGAACAAAGACATTCAAAATTATATACCCCCCTCTCCTCAAAAAATATCTTCGACCTAAAAAACCTGGAACAGATTTACTGTCATTCTCTCAACTTGCATTTTGGACATTATATAGGGCCTTAATTTCTGTGTCAACATTACCTCTAGGCCATTTTAGATAGCATAATATGAGCATATGTTTCTAAAGCTCTGTAAGCTACTACTCTTAAGAGAGTAGATCTTAAAAGTTTTCTTCACAATGGAGAAGACTGCAGTTATGTGAGGTGATGGATGATAACTAAATTTATGGTGTTAATAATTCTATAATATATACATGTATCAAAATATTATGTTTTACAGTTTCAATTTCTACAATGCCATAGTTTAATTATATCTCATAAAAGTGGGGGAAAATGCCTGTACAAGAATTTTGTTCTCCCGTATGTCTAAAGAGATACATGAAGAACATGAAGTTGTGTTGGGAAGAATTTGACTTTGGATTCAGAAAGCCAAGATTCAAATCTTGTGAAATAATGTGAACCTGGCTAATTTGTGGGGTTTTGTATAATTTTTTTTTTAAGATTTATTTTTTATTTATATATACAAGTTGGGGTACAGGCCAGAGGCGCGGGGTGGCGAGAGGGTTCACCAGAGACAGAGCGGGGAGCAGAACAGGCAGAGCAGAAATACACTGCTGAGGGGAGCAGCGGGCGAGGCAGGAGAGGTCTGCCACGCCATGTGGGATTCTCCCCGGCCGGGCCTCGAACTCGCGTCGCCGCTGCCGACAGCTCCACAGCGCAGCGCTTAACCGCTGCGCCACCGGGGAGGCCCTAATTTGTGGGGTTTTGTTTGTTTTTCCTTGAGTCTCAAGTTTGTTTTTAGAAATGAAACATGATGGAAGAGGCTTCTTAGAATGGAAGCTGACGTGTTGTTTCTTTCTATTAATAGATTGTAGACTGAGATGATATATGGGAATCAGAATCTGCAAAATACCAAAATTCTCTGTTCTGACATATCCTTGTTACTTAATTTGATTTAAAATTAGAACATTGGTGTCCATGTGTGTGTGTGTGTATGTATGTATATATTTTAAAATTAAAATTTACAAAATGTAGGGAGGGTTTCCTACCTTTATCTCAAAAACAGATGATTGAGTCAAGAAGACGTAGTGCATATATACAATGGAATACTATTTAGCAATCAAAAAGATAAACTCATGCAATTCACAGCAACATGGATGGAGCTAGAAGGGATCATGCTCATTGAAATAAGCCAGAAAGAAAAAGAAAAAGAAAAACATTGAATATAGGGAAATACAGGGGAACCAAATAAGAGATCAGGAGGAGAAAATAATAACAACAACAACAACAACACCAAAACAAAAGAAAGCAGGCAACCATAAATGAGAGACATTCAGTGAGAGAGGGGAAGCAAAAGGGTTCACAACGAGGGAGAAAAGAGCACGAGGGACTGTGGTGATGATTCAAGGGTGAATTGCTGGTGGGTAAACCACGGGGAATACACATAATGTAAAATATATAAATAAATTAAAAAATATATTTGATGTACATCTCAAGATATGATTTTTCACAATAGTGGATATAAAATATGTAGTAACATATTTATAGCATGATTCCATAATTTTTATTTGTGATTTTTCTAATCTTATAAATTTTAAACCTAGTACATATTTGTGTTTAAAATATGCTCAGTGGGGCCTCCCCGGTGGCGCAGCGGTTAAGCGCTGCGCTGTGAAGCTGTTGGCAGCGGTGACGCAAGTTCGACGCCCGGCCAGGGAGAATCCCACATGGTGCGGCAGACCTCTCCTGCCTCACCCGCTGCTCCCCTCAGCAGTGTATTTCTGATCTGCCTGTTCTGCTCCCTGCTGTCTCTGGTGAGCCCTCTCTCTCGCCACCCCGCGCCTCTGGCCTGTACCCCAGCCTGTATGTATAAATAAAAAAATAAATCTTAAAAAAAAAATATGTTCAGTAGTTTATTACATGGGAGTTGCATTATTTCTTCAGCCAATCCCCTACATACACCCATTTGAATGTTTTTCGAATTGTTTATTATAAGCAAGACTTCAATTGATATGGACATATTAGTGCAATTGATTTCTTGGGATATAACTGGAATTCAATGTATTTTCAGTTTTAATTAAAATTTCTCACTTGTCGGGTCTCCCTGGTGGCGCAGCGGTTGAGCGCTGCGCTATGGAGCTGTCAGCAGCGCGCGATGCGGGTTCAACACCCGGCCAGGGAGAATCCCACATGGTGTGGCAGACCTCTCCTGCCTCACCCGCTGCTCCCCTCAGCAGTGTATTTCTGATCTGCCTGTTCTGCTCCCCACTCTGTCTCTGGTGAACCCTTTCGCCACCCCACGCCTCTGGCCTGTACCCCAGCTTGTATGCATAAATAAATAAATCTTAAAAAAAATTCTCACTTGTCTATAAATATTTTTGATGAATTATATTCCCACAAAGAAAACATCTGCGTAACTATTTCTTACCAGAATTGAATATTATGAATCCTTTTTTCTTTTCTAAACTAATAGAAAATTACCAATATTGCTTTGGTTTAAATTTTATTTAAAAAATCTTGCTGGGCCTCCCTGGTGGCCTAAGGGTTAAGCCTCAGTGCTACAACTGTGACCACTCACCATGGCACCCTGAGTTCGATCCCCGGCCAAGGAGCTGACCCACATGGCGCAGCAGACCTCTCCTGTCTTCCCGCTGCTCCCCTCAGCAGTGCATTTCCGTCAACCTGCCTATTCTGCTCCCTGCTCTGTCTGCTGAATCCTCTCACCTCTGTGTCTCGTGCCCCGACTACACCCTCCACCCGGCCCTGGCCTATACCACAGTTCTTCTATGCACAAATAAATAAATAAAATCTTAAATATATATACATATATTACCAATTATTTATCATAAGTTTGAGCAATTTTTAACTATTTGCATTCCCTTTGTTATGAAATAGACTATTTTTCAAAAGCTTCATATTCTGGGATTCCTCAAGATTGAGCAATTGCCACGGGCATTAAGGAAAATCCTTGTAATAATTCACATTGCCTTACGGAGTCCCAAGTCCAAATGTGAGGAGTCAATATTGAGTTTAACAAGCAAGGGATATAGTCCTTTCATTGACTTTTATGTGGTGGTTTTAAGTGTGAGTTCATGTGAGGCAAGAACAGTTATTGAGTAGTGCATTCTCTATTAAGCCTTCAGAAAGTTCACTCTTACAGCTGATGCTTATATCTAGAGAACTAATAAAGTCAAGATTAAAAATGTTTTTCATGTTGAAACACAAAATAGAGATTAAAGGACAGTTGTCTCAATTTTCATATTAATAGTTTGGGGAAGAAGGAAACTTTAAAATTGCCACTTTTAAAAAAGATCTTAGACTTTGCCTTTAAAGTGTTCAGCCTTTACATTTCTCAGACTGGGTGATGTGTTTTTGCCCAAGGGCATATGAATGTCTCTCCCTCAGAAACCCATCAGTGCCAGGTCTAAAATGGCTAGAGGAATTGCTGCAGGAGGGGCAATCTGAGAGTTCCATCTTTGTCATGCTGCCTTTACAGCTCTGCCAGCTGAGGGAATTCCAGAAACATCTGTGTGTTGTGCAGCCACATGGCCAGTGCTGCTGTTTGTTGCTGTCCAGCAATAATTCAAGGAATGATAAAAAATTAGCATGTCACTGCAGAATTGAAAATTCCCATATACTGGTATCTATAAATGCAAGCACTCACTTATTTCAGGGGATGTAATTTCTTCCCATTGTTGATTTGTAATGGCTATACCACTCTAATGGCAATTATGTTATGCAGTGTTTTCCCATTTCAAGAATAGCTTATGTACTGACAGTAAGATCGATGTGCTTTTTCAAAATATGCAAAAATCAAGCACTATTTTAGTTGGAAGTATTCTCTATGACTGCCATCTTTGATTTCTCAAAGACAAGACTGTGTACGGAATGAGGTATCACGTTTAGATCCCAAAATCTTTTCAAAAAAGAAAATCAACAGGTTGCTTCAAAGACATCATGCAGTGAAGATATTTTCTTCAGATTATTATTTTTATTATAAATATTATTAAATATTAAATATTCATAATAAAATAATAAATATTATAAATAATATAAATAATATTTAACATCATTTGATATTATTTAATATTATTTAAATAAATAATTATTACTATTTTAAATAAATACTTTTAGTAGCCTGAAGAGAAATATGATTAGACTGGGCTATACAACCAGTTACCAGCTTGGCTGTATACCAAGTTAACCTGTACACCAGTTAACTTGTTGACTTGGGATGTAGTTTGTCTTGCTATACTTTGCTTGAAGATTTAAATAAAAAAATAAATTAGGGCCTCCCCGGTGGCGCAGCGGTTAAGCGCTGCGCTGTGGAGCTGTCGGCAGTGGCGAAGCGAGTTCGATGCCCAGCCGGGGAGAATCCCACATGGCGCGGCAGACCTCTGTCAAGCCTTGCCCCCTGCTCCCCTCAGCAGTGTATTTCTGATCTGCCTGTTCTGCTACCCGCTCTGTGTCTGGTGAACCCTCTCGCCGCCCCACACCTCTGGCCTGTACCCCAGCTTGTATGTATAAATAAAAAATAAAAAAATCTTTAAAAAAATAAATAAATAAAATATTCAAAACTGCTTCTTATTTTATTACCAACAAAATATAATTATCAAAATCATCAGATAGCCTGGAATAAAATGAAAATTGATTTGACAGGAATTGGAAAGGGCAGGAAAAAACAAATCACAAGGCAGAATGTCTGAGAATGCATGCTAGAGAAATTCCCATGGTTCAGCATTTGGCAGATTTTAAATAATTTGAAAAAAAGTCCTTATCATATAGCAGGGAAAAGATTATGTAGATTTCTGCAATGAAATTGGAGTTATAATTGGATGTTGGAATCATGATGATTCACAGGGTAAATTATTAACTTAGAAATATCCTCAAGGATAAAAAAAGAGGGAAAAAGAAATAGACTAAAAATAAATTAATCTGGAATCAAATTGCAGCATTTGTTGCACTTGTTTTTCTTACCACTCAGTAATTTGCTGTTACAAATATTAATGTAGAGTTTATGTTGAGAATTTCTTACGGTAAAAAAGATGGACTCTGACACATAGTTATGCATCTAAGGTGAATAAAAGAAGATACAGAGAATATCTCCCTGAGAATTTAGGTGTCTATGATTTCAAATCCATCTATTCCTGTAACAAATTTAAATGAAATTATTTTTGCAGAAAAATCTGATGACCTTGTCCTGGTGACAGATGTTCTAAAATTGTATTATTCTAATCAGTAATCTAACTACATAATCTTGTTTGAGTTTCAGTTCCGTTAAGAAACTTTGATATAGGGCCTCCCCGGTGGCGCAGCGGTTAAGCGCTGCGCTGTGGAGCTGTCGGCAGCGGCGACGCGAGTTTGACACCCGGCCGGGGAGAATCCCACATGGTGTGGGAGACCTCTCCTGCCTCGCCCGCTGCTCCCCTCAGCAGTGTATTTCTGATCTGCCTGTTCTGCTCCCCGCTCTGTCTCTGGTGAACCCTCTCACCGCCCCACAGCTCTGGCTTGTACCCCAGCTTGTATGTATAAATAAAAAATAAATCTTTAAAAAAAAAAAAAAGAAACTTTGATATATAGTCAAACTTTTCCATATTAAAAAATAGTTTACACTTATGAAAATAGAATCATTTAGAGTAACATAAAACATATTTATAAGGCAAAGAACTTATAGTTTATATAAAATAAATATTTTATTTTATCTTCTTGGAAATACAGTTTTCTACGTGTTGGGGTGGAAAACATCATTTTAGTATTTACTTAAAACAATTCAAAATTCATGTAACTCTTCTCTTCTGGATTTGGAAGTAGTAGGAGGCTAAGTGTAGTGTAGGAATGAATACTATCCACTACAAGTTAGACCTTTTGGCTCAGGTCTTGGTTCTATCACGTCCTCGATGGCTATTAGCTGGATTGTTCCTATCGCATAAGAGTTTTTAGTAAAGGTGCTCCCTGACTTACTCTAGGTCAGTTTATGATGGTTTGACTTACAACTCACAACTTATCTGAAAGCAGATAAGTGCTCGGTAGAAATGCTACTTCCACTTTGATTATGAGCATTTCCTCGGCTGTAACGGGTGATAAGATAGTCACTTGTGTATCTGATCTGTGGCTGGGAGTCCCACGTCCCCATCAACTAGGAACACGACAATATGGCTGTTTTCCTTCAATATAGTATATTCCATAGGTTACATGAGATATTTAACAGTTCATCATAAAGTAGATGTTGTGTTGGATGATTTTGCTAATGTATGTGTTCGGCATACATTTAAGTTAGGCCAAGCTAAACTGTGATGTTTGCTAGGTTAGGAAATTAATCACATTTTGACTTACATTTTCAGCTTATGATGGATTTACTGGGAAGAAATCCTGCTACAGATAGAAGAAGATTTATATAACTGGAATGTGATTTTCTTCCTTTTGCTTTTTTTTCAATATATGGTATGAAAACCATTTTAATCTTCTGATTGTGTTGTTTGTTTTATTTTACTTTTGCTTTTGTGAATGAGTTGAAGACACCTTAGGATAAAAGTCTTTAATAATGGTATCAGTGATAACGGATGATGGGTAAATCCTAAGAAGTTCTGTTTTAACATTGCAGAATATAGCCATGACCCATTCATATTTTTCAAATCATCGAATGCCATTTTGGTGCTTTGTATATATACTCTCTTCTGCATGATTACTATTTCATTATATTAATTACTTTAAAATTAGTAATTGTATTATAATCTTAATATGATTATATTATATAGTACAATAGTTATTGATACTATGTAGGACTATCACACCTACTACTGTTACTGCTTTTGCTTTACAAATACTCTGAAGACCCCATTTCCTAAGTGTTCTGCATATGATCCACACTATTCTGAGTGTTTCATATTTACTACCTATTCTAAGACTCATAAAAAATCCAAAAAGCAGGAGAAGCAGAGGACAGTTAAATAATTTGTCCAGATAACAAATGTGTATGAGTTAGCACCATCATCTCCTCCCGGGGCCCACTAGGGATTCGGGACCAGTGCCGTGTCTCCCTGACAGAGAAGTTTTGAAGACAACGTTAATACCTGCAGTTTTGTGTTTTTTTCCTTTTTCTGTCTTTCTCCTCTGTAATTCAAACATTTTCCCACCTTTTTTTGAAAGTGCTTCCTTTCCTATTTCACTTCTACTCTGACAAAATTATTCTTTTTCTTGTTTGAATCCATATTTAAACAGCTCATTATTCAGCCTATCTAAATAAAATTCTCATTTCAGGGCCTCCCTGGGGGCAAAGGGGTTAAAGTCTCAGCACTATCAAGTTATTGGCAGCCACTGCAGCAGGAGTTTGATCCCTGGTCAAGTAGCAAACACACATGGCGCAGCAGACCTCTCCTGCCTCGCCCGCTGTTCCCCTCAGCAGTGTATTTCAGTCAGTTCACCTGTTCTGCTCCACACTGTGTCTCTGGTGAAGGCTTCACCCCCTACACTCTGGCCTACACCCTAATTTTTATATGCATAATTAAAAAAAAACTTACTCCACAGGTACAGATACTCTTATATTAAAAAAAAAAAACTGTATTTACATAGCATCACATCTAGGAGATTACCTAGACATTTGCTTCTCTGCCATAGATTTTTTTTCTATTAATTTGAAATGGGATCTAAAAACATTTGATTCCCTTTTCTCAAATGATTGTAAACATTAAAGTGAGTTTCAATACCCATTCACCACTTTTTAAAAACTTCTTTAATAGACAACATATACAACAAACCATTAAAATTTGGAGGTCTATTTGCTACACTATGTCTTTAAAATATTTTCCATTTCCCAATCACCGTACAAGAGCAGAAAGTACCTTTTGATCTTAAACTAAAACTTGTGATTTATGAAATATCTTATATGAATTAAGCATCCATATGGTAGAAGTGGTGGAAAATACACTGTGAATTTTAAAGTCACCTAGAGAACATGAAGGACAGGAAAGTGTATTTAGTCCTCTCTCTAACTTCTTGCTGGGCCACCGTCTCAGCATTCTAGACAATGAGAATCCAGCCATGTCTAAAAGGTCTCCAGAGAAGGCTTCTTGCTATACCTTATAATGTTTTCATTCTTCTTTTGAGTAGAATCTCCTTATTGTTCATTTTATTGCTAGCAGTTAAGCCAGCTTCTGCTCCTCTCCTCTCTATGGAGATGAAGAACAGCTGGCCAATATCTTGTGTAAAGACATTTGAAAGTCTAGCATACAGTAATTAAAGTACTTCTTTGCCTTTGACTAACATTTTCTACGATTTATTTGAGACTTACATATGTCTTAAGAGATCCTACCTGCATCTTGAGTTCTGGAGCACTTTTTTAGAGACTCACATTTCTGTATAAGGTATTGTGTGAGGAGCTACGAGTAATGAAGGAACTGTGGTAGATGAATCTATTATATCATTCCCTCATTTGTTTCAACACAACTAGCAGAGACAGGAGTTGTCTCCAGGTTGATGCTCACACTTAACTGCCTACACACAGAACAACAACACAACAGTTTTGTTTGGGGATGTTATCAAATTCGTGCATGAGCCTGGATACTGTGACACATTATTTCCTTCAAATAAACACTTACTGGTTAATAATGGGACTTGGAATCTACAAGCTTCATTACAACTGCTGTTTGTACAGGTGTTATTGGCACTGGTTTCTGACATAAACTGTGATTTTATCTTGGATCTGTTTGACAAGTGTTCATAAGACAAGATGTCTAGAAATAAAGGAGATAACCATGAAAACACAAGCATTAATTCTAGGTAAACTATCAGCTCTAGCTAGAGTATAAACAGATGATTTTTTTTACCCATTAGATGTTGTTGAGGACAGTGCTGGCAACCATTTTCTGTAAAGAGCCAGACAGTAAATATTTTAGGCAGTGCACAACACAAGGTCTCTGTTTCAGCTTCTCCACCCTACCATGTGGCATAAGAATAGTCACAAAAACGCAATCAAACACATGTTGCTGTGTTACAATAAAACTGTTTCACAAGCACACTAGGAAGGCTGAATTTTGTCTCTAGATGATGATTATTGACATGCTTTAGGACCCAGTGCACCAAAACCAGCCTGTGCCTGCCTGACTTTTTGTTCCCATAGCCTCCAAAATCTCTCTCCTGTGGGAGTTTTGAGGGACTAATCTCTCCCCAGAAAAAGAGTTGCCTTCTCCAGCTCTGAGCGCCCATCTCTCTTTTGTGTGCTGTGCTTAGTCCTTGGCCAGCACCAGGAGTTTTCCTGGTGCTGTCGGCTGCTGTATATCGTGGCTTCATAACTCACGATCAGAGGTCCTGCCTGAGTTTCCTGCTGGATCATTTTTCATTTTTCCTAATTTAAAGCAAAACCTAAGCTTTCCCACCACAGGGCATCTAAGAAACTCAAAAACTGGTCACCAATTCTATCTCCACTGATTGGATACCCAAATGTGCCTCATAAATTCCATTTCTCAGTTGCTCAGGCCCAAAATACCAGACTCATTTTTTATTTACCCCGCCCCTACTGTGTCCAATTCATCAGAAACCTGTGTTAACATAACTCTACTTGAGAAAACAAGCATTTCTCAACATCCCACGCTACCTCGTATCTGAGTATCATCACCTCTTCTCTGGGATATTAAATCAGCCATGTCATCCCCCCAATATATTTTAATAGAGCAATTTGCTAATTAAAGGTCAAGTTTGATCACATCAAAATCCCCCCCTAGGTCCCCATTTCAAAGAGAGAGAGAACCAAGGCCTCATAATACCATGTATTCTCTATGGTCTATTATACCTGGTCTGTGCCTTCTCCCACTCTCTGCCCGCCTTCTGGGATCTGTCCACACTGGTCCCCTCGAAGCTTCTGGACCACACTTGGCACAGGTACATCCAGGCCAGAGCATTACTCACCCCACCCTCACACAGATACCTTCCCTCCACCAATGGCCTCACCTCCTTCTCTTTGCTATAATTCCATATTCTTGGAGTCTTGATTTGGCCAGTTCCCTATTCCTATGGCAACCAACCAGTCTACAATTTGAAATTCCTCTTTCCCAACAATAGGCTAGCAATTGTTTCTCAATGGGAACAAACCTGCAGGTAAACTCAGGTATACTAATCCCAAATCCTCACAGCTGTTCTTAGTTGGCAGTCATGGGCTTTTGCCATAGGCTCCTGTCTATGTGTGAGAAGCTGACACTACCACTGTAGTTTGAACATAGGAGTAATGTGACCCTAAAGGAATTAATGGGTGATAGATCTTTGACACTCCAAGAGCACAGGATAAAAACAGGTAACCCTTGCGGCATCATAAAAATTAGACAATAGCCACCACTCTAGTTACTATGGGAAATCAATAAAGGCAAAACTTGCAGAACAATAAGGGGTCAAAGAAGATTTTAAAAGGGTTCCATCTAGATCATTCTGTGTTTGTGATAGTTGGATGCAGTTGCAGTTAGATGAACAATTGCAGTAACTGTAATGTCATTGTCTTCTGATTTCCATTTGACAGTCTATGTCTATTCCTGAGGACACTTTGTTAGGTAATAGGTGAAAATTGTTGCCTCCTTGTCTACCATTTTTCCCTCACAAGTTTATAAATAGGGACTACTGAAATTTCTAGGTGTTTCAGATAATGTCTACACAAATCAAAGAGCACATCCAAGTCTCATGCCTCTTGTTTTTATTTTGAACTGGCCAAGATAAAAGCTGATTTTGAATGTTTGAGAAATATCTCTAATGGCTCTGGTCTGTACTATTGCTTGTAATTTTAACACTTTTGGGGGGGACCAGTACTTAGTCCAGCTGTCACTCCCAGTGATCATATGATTAATACTTGGAATTCAGTTTTAACTTAATATTGAGGTTGAGATAGCAGCACCATGTAATAAATATAATAAGCAATTATATTTTCAACTGAATCAAATCTAAATCTCATCTCACCAGGTTGTGGACATAAGCAGAAAAATTCAAATATCCCAGAAAAAGCACAGTAAATGAGTACTGGAGTCCATCATACATGAATTCAAACTGGTTTTGATTTTCTTGCAAGATAGAAATTAAGAAGAAAATGTTAGCTCAATCAATCACAGGATACTAATCCTTTTATTGTGTTGCCCAGCTTGAATTGTTAATCCCATATTGGACACAGCTGATGCCTTTGGAGGTACGAATGTATTCAGTCCTCTGTTCAAAACAAAACTTCAAGATCTATATATTTTTTAAAAAACATACTTTCTCATAGGTCACTAAAACAAGGGATTTGTGAATACTAACAATTATTTTTAACATACACTTTTCTATTTAAGACACAAGTTTTTGATGCCCTCTTGAGACTGCTTTATGTATGTGTTTTAAGTATGTGTTTTTGTGTAATCTTGAAGATTTCACCAATAATATCCAATTAAAATACAACCACCCCCATACACAAACCCATTCCCATCATACCCATGTAGACATATTTGTTCAAGTAATATATATGTGTATGGATGATGAATGAGTGAAAACCACTGTAGCATTAAAAACTTCTATTTTGAGCACTATTTTTACTTTTATGTCTTGTATAATTGCCTCACCATAACCTCCTATTGTTTTTATCTTGCAACCACCCGGACTGTGTACAGTAGAATCCTGTATATACATGTCCAGTAATCCCAGTAAAAAATCCTTCACCACACTACGGGCATTTTACCAATAATAGCAATGTCAAGTTCTTTTCTAGGCTTATGCTAAGGAATGCTGGCTCACCCTCTACTCAGAATAATAATCTGCTTTTAACTTCATGCTGCATTAATTTTCACTGGTGGTAGAGGACGTGTAAAACAGAGCTAAGTATACTAGTAATAAAAAGAATGGTTTTGGACAAAATTCTCCCAAAAAAGTTTGAGAATTAAGATACTTTTCCTGCTCTGTCTCGTTATATGGTTTTAAAAAAGCATAATTGCAAAATGATTAAAAATAAATGATGACGAAAATTGATAAAAACAAATCCAGTGTAGGCATACTTGCACATACAATGTAGACATTAAGGAACATCCAAGACGATTGGTGTTTAAAAGATTTAGCTGTCCAAGAAATCACGACAAATCCAAACCTTCGTGTAAATAATAAACTAATCATAAAATACAAAAATCAAAATTGATAGAAGTACAAGTAGAAATTGACAAATGCATCAATATAAGAGACTAATAGATTCTACTAAATAATTCAGTAAGAAGAAACTAAAAAGTTAAAGCATTTGTACAAAATTAACACGGTAAGTGAAAGGAGAGCCATAGACTCCAAACCCAAGAATTAGGTGATAGAAATTATTTTTCCGGTACTTTAAATGTTCATCCAATGAACAAAAATGCAAGTGTCCACTTCAAGTGACAGGAAAATTGGATATTATCAAAGGAGAAACCTTGAACAAAATGCAATCAAAGAGCTGAGACATTAACATCAGGACTTGAGCAAAGCCTTCAAATTTCTTTCAAATTTCATAAAAGAAGAGACACCCAAAGAAGCAGCAGAGAATAGAAGGCAGCCATGTCTGATCTTGCTTTCCCCTTAGTTGTCTTAAGAAAATGGCCTTCCCTGGTCATCAGAGAAATGAGAACGTGGCACTTCGTGAGGTAGAATGGGCTGTGGACTGGTGCTCACTCAGCATATTTTGAATGCCTTACATATAACTGGGGATTTGTGTAGGCTCTAACTCATCTATTCACATGTGGAAGTCCAAATGAAACTTACTCATTTCCTTTGTAGCTTTAAATTTTTATCACTGAGTTTTCTTTCATTCAATATGTATTTAGGAAAATTTGTTGTAGCACTGATGAAATGGAAGAGGCAACACGAAGCTGAGGACACTCTTATTAGGGTGTTTGGGTGTATCATTGGCAGAGTTTCCAGAGATGGATTCCCTTGCCCACGATGGCAGACTGGGCTGTCAAATGACCCTCAACATTCTTAGCCCTGGTGTGCACTTCCGATATAATGGCCTCTCTGTGAATGTGGGCCAACCTGCAACATGATGCGGTGTGGCTCCTGCGAGGAGTTGATTTGAATTAACCACAGGTGGATCTTGACAAGCAAACCCTTATCAGGGAAGAGGTCTTACCTGAGATTGGAGATTCAAAGGATGAGCGGGTCTGTGGACGGCGGACATGGCTGTGGCTGACCTCTGCTTGCCGTGCGTGAATGCTTCGGCCCAGAGATGGCAGCCTCGGTCCTGCAAACACAAGGAACCCAGGGACTGCTTTTTTTCAAAGGTACATGATAAGTCTGAGAGTACCCCAAGTTCTAGGAAGATCACTGCCAGGTAAACCCTGTGCTTTCAATCTCTGAGACCCTGGGAAGGGCACCCTGAATATCCATAGCTGGACCTCTGTGCCCCAAACTATGAAATGTTTTCTGTTTCTAAGACACTAAATAGAAAATGACTGTTTTAAGTTCTTAATGACAGAAAGTCATGATAATTCATTTATTTATTAGCTCTAAACCTGAATGACACATACCTATATATGTCCATTATATATCATGCGTAAGTTATTCTAAATGAAAGAATATTATGACCAATATGAATTATAGCATTCTGTTCATTTGCATAAATATGTATTAAAACAAGATGTATATATTGAAATAAAATTAATTCCATTTAAACATTACTAGATACAATTTAGAAAATTGTTGAGAAAAAGTCTTAAATTATGTAACCTATAGTCTATATCTAATAAAGAAAATGAAAACAATATTTTACTAAAAACTAATTAATGATTGAGTGGTTATCTGGATAGAGAGTAAGTGAACATTTAATAATGAAAGAAGTAGTAGAGGTTGTTCATTAGTTGGATAAGATAAACATTCCTGTCCAGGCACTGAGTGACAACTTCGTAGAGCTAGAATCGAGTTAGACAGGGACTCTGCCTTTGGGTATTGGAGAATCTAGGACACAGATGAGATTTGATTAGGGTCAGCTAATGCAGGGCCTAATCAGACATTGCAGAGTTCAGATTTTATTCTAATATAAAAAGACCCATCTTGAAGGAGTCTCATTTTCCTGCCCTTTTATTCACTCCTGCACTCCGCAAACTCACCTTATCCAGTCTGTGCAAACCAGTGGGTACAAGCATTCTGGTTTCTCTATGCAGATGGACTGCAGGAGGTATAATAGTGGCTTCTGGAACAGCCACAAGGAAGCACTATCGAAGTGCAGAGAAAGTAGATTATTTGAATTAGGACTTGCAGAAGTGAAGTGGGTAAGGTAGCACTCAATTTTAGATTTATTTTGAAGCTAAACTTGACAGAAATCTAACGAATGATAGAGAGGAATTAAGAATGACTCCTGGGTTTCTGGCTAGATGATTAACAGAAAGGGGCCCTCATGTGCAGTCCTGATGAAGAAGTGAGTGTGGAGAAGAAACCACCAATAATTCTATTTTAGCCATAAAGTAAAGATGCTGATTAGACATTAGGATGCCAAACAGGTACAAGGAGGCAAAAATCTATTTAGAAGAGACTCCCAAGCTGGAGCATTTAAACCCAGTGGTCTGAGAAAAATCATTTTTCTGGGTATCAAAAGGGAATTTTTAGGTAATGCAGACTTGGCACAGGTAACCATGGTTCAAAAGACAGAGCATGACATTAGACATAATATTCTTTCACCTTTACAAGATGTATATAAAATTAACATTTTCATAATCCTTACTGATGATTTTGGTGACTTTAATTAATATAAAAGTTTGAATGATGGGCTCCTAATAAGCATAGTCATAAAAATAAAAATAATGATGCAAAGGAGTTAAGTAGGCATAAAACAAAATGAGACACCCATGTCTGATAAAGCTAAGCAAAGGTACTCTATCCTATTAGCCACCAGGAAATTCTAAATAAAGCCACAATATGATGTGACCATATAACAGCCACCATAATAATGACACAATTGCTGGTGGTAGATTGACTGTGGAGCACAGTAGTCTCCTCTATATTACCAGTGGCCTTGTACATTATTGAAATCATTTTGTGAAATACCCTGACAATTTCCAATAAGTAAAACCTATCTACCATATAGCTAAAAAAAAAAAAAATTCCGTCTTCTAGGTATACATTCAGGAAATGTTGCACATATTTGCAATGAAAGACAGGGGAAATTCTCATAACAGAGCTACTTATTTGGGCCCCCAACTGGAATTACACAATTGACTTTCAGTTCAATGGATAAATGATTATAGCACATTCACACAATTTTCTACCATGTAGCACTGGTAACAAACAACTATAATTACACTCAACAATATGAATGAACCTCTTAAACACAGGTTGAACAAAAAGAAGTCTGGCAAAAGAGTAAATAATGTATGATCCCATTTATATTAAAAACTTAAAAATGAGCAAACTAATTCATACTGTAAGAAGTTGAGATAGTGTCACCCTTTGGGGTGTAATCTTAGAAAGGCAGGGATGAGTTTCTAGAATGTTGGTAGTATTCAATTGTGAATGTTTATTAAGCTTTGCACATGTACAATGTGTGTACTTTTCTGATATTCAGTTTTTTTTCATTATATTCTTTAAACCAAAAAATATGGTGTACTTCCTACAAGCCAAGCTAAGGCTACTTTATATATTTATATATTTCTGCAATTATGACACAGTTTTTTAAAGTGAATATTACATCACGATAAAGAAAAAAAAGCCCAATAACTTCTATAAAGTTATAACTTAAAAGTTCATATTGATATTTATCATTGTATACAAAATATATTTAAACACATGTGAAGAGTATGATAAACTTGAAAATAACCAAACACATTTTCCTATTAATTTTAACCTATTACTAATCACTATTTAAAGATTGACCATGAGCAGTATTAAAAAAAAAATAAACTAATTCTTAGGCTCTTCCACTTGATATAAAATATTTATTATATGTATCCCTGGTTCTAAACCCTCTATATTTAGACAAAACTGTATCAAGAGCTTTTACTAGAAGATTCAAGTCTTTAAAAAAACTTGAGAACATAATTAGAAAGGAGATATGTATTTTTCCATGAGGCTCAAAGATTTTACTACCGCTTTTGTGCCCATTAATGGAAAAAAAGGAAAGGCAATTAGGAAGAAGATAAATATTTTTGAATATGCATAATTAGTTAATTAGTTGCTCTATTCTTGTCTACATTCCCTCTACCATTAACCCACCTCATTTATAAGGGAATTTCCTGATCCTTTGACTATCTTTCCTGTGGTATATACTAAAAGTTCACTCACAATTGAGTCTACATAAGACATCTTTCCATGAAAAAAAAAAAAACACACACATGTAGTCTTTATTAGAGATCAACAGAGATTATTGTTCTTCTTAGATGTGAAGCCCTTTTTTATACCTAATATTAATTTTTCTCTTCACTTTAAAATGAGTTATATTTTGATCTTACTAAATAATATTAGTGGTAAACTTTTTAAGAAGAGAAAATATTTCCCATTTACTATGGTATATTATAGTTGCAACTTATTGTTTTCTTAGGAATATTTCTTAATATTTATCAAGGAGAGAATGCAGTGAAGTGTTGTTGCTTAACTGTAGAACTTGAATTAAATCACAATTTCCAGAACAAATTTTTTCTTTTTTAATTTATACATACAAGCCGGGGTACAGGTCAGAGGCGTGGGGTGGTGAGAGGGCTCACCAGAGACAGAGCGGGGAGCAGAACAGGCAGATCAGAAATACACTGCTGAGGGGAGCAGCGGGCGAGGCAGGAGAGGTCTGCTGCACCCTGTGGGATTCTACCCGGCTGGGCATTGAACTCGCATCGCTGCTGCCGACAGCTGCACAGTGCAGCGCTCAACCACTGAGCCACCAGGGAGGCCCAAGAACAAATTTTTTGCTAGTATATATATTTCTAAATTTTTCAACTCAGTATTCACTTTTTAAAAAAATAGACATTTTAGAACAGTGTCAGGTTCTAAGAACACTAAATAGTAACTCCAGAGATTTCTCATTTATTTGCTACCCCCACACGTACACACCCTCCCCCCATCAACACCCGTGAGGTGGTGGTGCCTTTATTACAACTGATGACACGTATTAACACACCTTGTCAATCAAAGTCCACAGTTTACGCTCGGGTTGGTGTTGAACATTCCATGTGTTTGGAAGAAGTAGAATGACATGTATTCGACACTGAAATAACATACATAATATTTGCATGGGGTTAAAAACCCTCTCCATACTCTATTCATCCTCCTCTCCCACCTCCCCCCACCCCCCGCCAACACCTGGCAATTACTGGATCATTGATCTTTTTACTGTAGCCAATCTAGCCTTTCCCAGAATGCCCTACAGTTGGAACCATACAGTATGCAGCTTCTCAGCTTCTTTTACTTACTAACATGCACTTAAGAGCCCCCCATTAATTTCCATGGCTTACAAGATCAGTTCCCTTTAGCATTTAATAATATTCCCTGTCTGGATGTACCAGAGTTTATTTACCTACTCACTTACTGAGGTACATCTTAACTTTTTTCCAAATTTTGACAATCAGGAATACAGATGTCATAAATATTTATGTTCATGTAGGTTTTTATATAGATAAAAGTGTTCATTTCTTTTGGGTCAACACCAGAGAGTGATTGTTAGATCATCAGGTGTTATTTGGTTTTTCTTTTTAGGGAGTGAATATGTCAATGATTTTGTAAAACTAATTCATTAAAAAATATCAATGTTTAATTTCACATTAATAAAAGTGATATACAAATAACACTTTTTTATATAATTACTGTGATATTTAAATTCAGATTATAACCTATAATGATTCATACAAATCTAGAAATCTAAGGCAGTTATCAAATTCAATAGAATAGTGGCTAACAAAGCCATTCTAATTAATTAACAGTTTGATTTTGCACAAGTTAGAGAATGGAAAAAACCTATTATTAACATTAGGTGGAATAATTGCAATTCTACTAGAAAGTTAATATGTCAAGCTTAGCTATTAGAAAATGTTACCATTCATTAAGTACAAAATCTAATAGTTTGAAAATCTTTTTCCTTAAACATAAATTATATGTAATTATGTGCTATAAGTAACATTAAATAATACAGTTCACAAAATAAATGAATATTTGAAAAAAAACAAAATTAAATTGAAATAATAGAAAATTTTCTTCTGCAACATGCTATAAATAACTACACTATGGGCCACTGAATAAATACCAGCAAAGCACAAGCAATTGCTAGAGGAAAACAAACATTTGAACTTGAAATAAAAGAAGGTTTGCATATGTGCTTGGCAAGAAATCCACTGATTAAAGCAAATTACATCTCCATTTTTAGGTTGAACCATTGTCCAGAATAAATAGAGAATAATCCATACCAAGAGGTAAATCTCACAGTGTTCTAGCTGAGGACATCAACGCAAATATTAAATTCCTTCAAATTAACTATGAACTACAAATTTACAAAACCAGCATGCAAAATATACAGATATGAATTTGAATGTGAAATAGAGTGAGACAAAAAAGGGAGGATGAGAGGAGTGGGAGAAATAGGAATTAGAAAAGGAGAAAGGCATTCCTAAATGTGGTAGTATATGTAATACTAAAAAGATTTCCTTGATGCTTAGATTCTTTTAATACCACTAAAATTTCAAGACTAAAATGATCGTACAGAGTTACAACAAGCCTGTCTCAATGACACATACTATTAATGTTATGTTTTAAATTAAGAACTATAAATTAGAACCTCTGTAGTGTCAGATGATAAAAATATTAACACCATAAATGATTAATAATCATCTTCAGGAAATGGTGTCAGTTTAGTGAAGGACACAAACAGAATCTGCCAGTTTAAACATTATCCATCAATCCGTCCGTCCATCTGTCCGTCCATCCATCCAACCTTCCATCGGTCTACTTACCTATCTATAATGGTTAGTGCAGGAACATACTTAAGGAGATTAAAAGGGAAATTTCAAAATTGACTGAAGATAAGCATGAGAAGATACAAACATGTTCTGAGAAAGGAAAATCCTCAAGGTCATGGCATAGATAAGAAATGGTTGTGACCAGTGCATTTTTAAAAAGGTTAAGTTTGAACAAAGATCAGAAAGTAGAATAAAAAGCCATGGTGGTTTTGAGGTGTATTTACCTGATAAGTGGTGATTAATCTTTTCATGTGCCTGTTGCCCATCTTTGGAAAAGTGTCTATTTAGATCTTTTGCCCAATTTGATTTGATTGTTTGCTTTCTTTTTTTTGAGTTGTGTGTGTTCTTTGTAGATCTTGGATATTAACCCATCATACCTGTGATGTGCAGATATTTTCTGTTATTTGGGAGGGTGAATCTTCTAGTATTAGTTTTTCCAATAACTGATTTTAGACATCATATGAAGAGCTTTTCCTTTTCTGCACTGTAGGAAATTTAGCTGAAATAAATCTGTGAGGTTCAAGGAATTGCTGAACCTGGGAGTGAATTAACTGAAATGAAGAAGGTACTGGAGTCTTAAGGATGAAAGGAAAGAATATGCACGGAAGTCTTATTCATTTCAAGGTTGCCTCTGTATAAATTTGAGAGGAAGATTGCTTACTTAACTATGACAGAGAACAAATAAGAATTCTAGCATTGTTTTGTTTGAGTGCCTTATCTAAAGTCTCTTATCCATTCAGAATAATTGTTTAATAGCTCTAGATTTTCACAATGCTGTTCATATCCTGGATATTTTTCATGATCATCTGATTTGAGTTTTTTGTGGTATAATTTTGGGTTTGAAATTTTGGGTTGAGTCAACATTTTCTGTCTGCATTTAAATCCATTTGTGTCATTTTTTTTTATTACACAATAAGCTTTAATAAATTATTTTTTAAAGAATAAGTGATTCCTGATCAGCACTTTGACAACTAAGAAAGGGGAGAAAGATCTTTTGCTCTTTCTTTGGGGCATAATAACAAACTTGTAGTTTTAGCAATCCATTTTGAATGTGATCCTATACATTTGAATCATATACATTATTTTAAACCAATGTTACCTCAATTAAAAATAATGAAAAGAAGAGGTGAAAGAAGAATCATGCTCTATGACGGACAAGAGGGAAAAAAAACAAACAAACTTCCATAACATGCAGTAATACATGAATTATTTATGCCAGGGAAACCGAACTTTCGATTTTAAAGCAGCATGATATGTTTGCTCATGTAAGAAAATGAAGTCAGAAATCAAGAAAACAGCATTTTAAATCTCTCAGTAAAATACATCTTTTGATTTACTGGAATTAACATGTACCCAGGACCCACATGTATAACACAGCATTAATGAAAACTGAGTGTGACTCTTTTTGAATAAATGCCCAAAACCTGCCTACCTGAAATAAAGTAGCAAAGTTCTGTCATAAAGTATTGCTAAAAGCGACTTGGTAATAAGATCATTTAGCACAAAGCAGCAAAGAGCTTCATTACCCCCTATTATTTTACTGTAACAATATGACCTAAATACAATATTACATACTCATTACTAATTTTATTCACACATAAAGAATTTACTCTTTGCTTTAAAAAGTGCTCTAGAAAGTATATATTTTTAGGCATTCTCGATCCTAATATAAGTTCTCTTCTAATTTTCTACTGGTAAATATTGAGATGTATAAAGGAGAGATCTGAAAACAGAATTTTTAAAAATTTCCAGGCAAAATTGTTTTGTGGGGAGGATATTCACCCAATCCCGCAAAAAAAAAAAAAAAAAAAAAAAAAAAAAAAAAAAAAAAAAAAAAAAAAAAAAAAAAAAAAAAAAAAAGAAGAAGAAGAAAAAAATAAACAACTTATAGTCTTAGAGTTAACTCTCCCACTTGGCCTTGTGTGTCTAGGTAGTATTATGAAAAGTCATTTTACAACTGAATTTTTATACAAAGACTCAGAATGGAGTTCCTACAATTAGCATAGAGTGAAACATACATAATGCAGATTTGTCCAAAGTATATGCCAATTTTGATCATTCAACCAATACATGATTGGCTATATAATTTAAAAAACCTGGCATTACATAAGTTATTTATATATAAATATACTTACACAGTTTCATTATTTTATTGGATGATTCTACTTAAGAAATGTGCAAAGTCTGAGGAATAATAACTGAAAAAAGAAAATTGATTTTGATCTTTCAGACTTTACAACCTTGTTGTTAACTGATATTTAACAAAAATAATTCAGATTCAAGTAAAGATGGCATCCTCAAAGATTTGAAAATCTGGTTGTGTTTTCTATCAGCTTCCTGAGATACTGCTACTATGTGAAAAGAGATGTAGACCAATGCATGGGCGTGTCCATTCTGGAGCTCATGTATAAAGATCTTAAACTTTGAGGAAGAACATTTTGGATCTAATAAAGTGTTTTTCTTTAAATAGATCACTTTATGTAAGTTACAATTATTTTCCTAATCAGGTCATATTGGCTTCTTGTTTTTTTTTTGTTGTTGTTGTTGTTGTTTTCAGTTGTATCTATTATGTAAAACAACACAGATTTACATATTTTCCTATTTGCCCACAATGGTAATTATTTTCTCCCTTAAATACCCCTCAACCTTAAATTCTACCCTTTATAATTTAAAATTCTGGTAGTGATCAATTTTTAACTGGAGCAACTGATTTGTAATTTATCAATTTCAAAGCCAAATACTCTAAACTCTAAACTCTAAATCAACTCTAGAACAGACTTACTAATTAGAACACCTAAAATCTTTCTGTTGACTTTTAGTTGGGAAGTTCAGGATTTATAGTCTGCCTATCATCATGATATTTCAAATATTTTCATCTTCTAAGTTTTTATTTCTAGAATTTCTATTTTTATTTCTAGAATTTGAACATCCATTGTTACGGTCTGAATGTTTGGAAATCCCCAAGTTCATATGGTGGAATTCTAATGCCTGAGAGATGGTATTAGGATGTAAGGTATTTGGGAGTTGATTTGATTATTAAGTCAAAGCCTTCATTAATGAGATTGATGTCTTATAAAAGAGTTTCATTACACTTTTGGCAACACAGGTGTAGAGGAGCCTCACCTAAGCACATTGGTACCTTCACCTCAGTCTTCCAGCCTCCAGAACTGTGAGATAATATATTACCATTGTTTGTAAGCCACTCTGTCTTGTTGTTGTATTATACTAGCCTCAACAGACAAAGATATTTATGTTACATTGTGTTTATCAGTTGGTATATGTTCAGTAGGTATATATTAGGGAGAAACAGAGGACTCTGAATCTCAGTTACTAAATGTAACAAAGACTGGTTTCTCATCACCCTGAAGGGGTATGACAGCTTGGTTTTACTGGGGTTGCTTGGATATCCAGTTGGCTATAACTCCACTGTTCTAAAAGAGACCAGCATCTCAAAATGTCTTCACAGTTTACTCTGCAAGAGGAAGAGCAGATGAGAACCACATGCCAGATCTTTAATTCTTCTGTTCATATTTCATCGATCAAAACAATGCATATGGTCATACCTAACTTTAAGAGACCAGGGGAAGATGATTCTCTAATGACAATAAAAGGGACAGTAAAAATATTGAGCAGCGACAATGTTCGCAACTTTATCCAAATTGAATTGTTATTTCAAGTTAATCTTCAATGATCTGACTTCCCTCTCACTGTTAGGCATGACAGACCATAACATTTTGTTTCCATGTAACTTCTGCCCAATTTTTAATAGGGGATATACAGAAGCTTTTGAATTTTTCTTCTGTTCTTCTACTATATTCATATGGAAATTACAACATTGCCAGGTAAAGAATATTTGGTTTAAATATTTTGATCCAGCCTGGTTTTGTTTGTTTCTAAAAAATTTTTTAAAAGGTTTTTACCTTGAAGTTTGCAATGTTCCTCTACTTGAATTATAAACATTTGAGTAGATTTCACTATGATATATAGAGGCAAAGAATAGTTTATCCTGAAACAATCTGATACCCTTAAAAATAAAAATACAATTTTTATTTGATAACCCCAGGACAATGGGGTGAGCTGGGTTTAAGTCTTCACCTGGGCATTTAGGAACTTGGAACAAGAACCAAAAGCAGACAAGCAGAGAGAAAAATAAAAGATTTATATAAAAGGGGAATCAAAGGAAGGAGGGGAGAGAGAGACTGGATTTAATTGGTACACACTTCCTACCAGCAAGGCCTTTTGTGCTGAGACCCTCAGTGCAGGCTGAAGCTGGGAGAGCAAGAGTGGCAGAGCTCACCTGTGCTCAGGTCTTCAGCCAACCAGGCGCCAACCATGGCCATTGAACTCTGCCCTTAGTTCCTACGTACGTTCCAGTTTTGACCAAACTGGAATGACAGCTCATACGGCAGCATTGATTTTCCTGTTTTGTTTCCTCTGTGATCTAGAGCTCGAGGGGAAAATCTTTCTTTTTTCTCTGCTGGCTTTTTCCTCTCCCAACACTGAGCAGCATTGCTGCAGGAATGCAGGCTGTGGCCACACAGGCACCTGAGACCTGTCAGGAGGTAAATCCTGTCACCCCACATGACTTTGTGGCCAGATGTTTATTTCATGGGAAGGGCTTTGAAGGCTGGATAGAGGTTAGTTTCAAAAAAGATATTTACAAATAAACTTTGTAAAGGTTTCAGGAAGACCTAATCTCCCTCTTTTTTATTTTCCAGAAGAAGGCAAAACTCAAATCTACATAACTTTATTTATTGTACTTTCCTCACAACCACCCTAACCGATCTTCCTTTTCTCCTCCCAAAGCCCCTGTCTTAGCAAAGTTATTTACGAGGGCATATGAAGACATCAGGTAGCTTAAATTCTACACTCAGATTACTAGAGTTTGTTTTGATTTTGAATTTCCATTCCTTTATTTAGATTCTCTAAACAAATGAGGAAGTTAGCTTTAAGGCGTGCGGGGGAGTTGTAGTTCTCTGTGTCTGAGATCTCTTCAGCAGGGAGATGGGGTAGAGTTTGGAAAGTTATCAGGGATAAAGTTCATTCAGAATGTCATTCATTGGCTCAGAGTTTGCTTCTTAGTTTTCCTCTGACAACATATGTTAAGTTTTATGAAGGAAAGTAGAGATAAGATTATAACAAGTGGGGCCCAATTTACACTGATGGCTCACAGATGTCTTCTCTGAAGTTAGTGCATTAAAGTAGAACTTTAAATGTAGTGGGAATTAATCCAATAGAGGATTTGATGGTAGAAAGGAGTGACATAGAGGGAAGAGGAGGCAAAGAGGAAAAGTGATCAGAACAAAAATTTTAAACAATAAAGTGTTTTGTTACCCTTACCCCAAGAAGGATCAGAACAAAGGAGTATGTAGACACTAGAGAAAGTACATTCTTTTTAAATTTATGTGCAGAAAGAGATTGAGTATTTTTGTCAGTTTCTGAAAAAATAACTGGGATAAACTTTCTAGCATATTATACTCTTTCATTGAATTTTATCATGAAGATGATTTCTGTAAAGCCATATTTGAACTAATAGGTTTTTCTATTGTGTTTTTTTTTTTAAATAAAACGTTCCTCTTCTCACTTCCCTGTTTTGCACAAAAGTAACTCCTATAAAATACATTTCCTCCAGGAAACCATCTCTAACTCAACCTCTGTGCTTGCTTGTGTGTGTTCTCTGTTCTCCTATTATAGTTTGAGCATTGTATTCACAACACTAAAATTATACTGTAATTATCCACTTACAAGTTATTACAAGTTATTTCTCATAATAGCTTACTGAAGATAAATACAAAAAAATACTAAATTAAACCAAACTTATTTCATAGTTGCTTTAAAAATTTATGTAAAGTTAAAGGAGGGGGCAACATCAAAAGGGCGAATACCCACAAAGTGATAGACAGATATGTTAATTTTCAAGATTTGGGTTATTGCAGTCGATTTTTTATTATATTATACAAATGTATGCTCACGCTCTTGCTGGAATGACAATGAGAAGATTATATTGGATAAAATTTCATTTCACTATTATTTTGATGATTTAGTTAAAAAGCACATGATTTCTCCCCATAATTTCTAGTCTAGGATGCCATTTTAACAGATTTTACATAAAATGATGGCATTCAATTTCATGTAATTCAGAGTGACTACCTGAAGAATATCACTGTACTTGAAAACAATACTTCTAAGTAATTAAACAGGAGGTGTGATTTACATACACAGTGGACTACTACTAAGCTGTGAAAAATAAAATCTTGCCATTTACTACAACATGGATAGGACGGTAGGGGATTATGCTAAGCAAAATAAGTCAGGAGATCTAGATTATTTCATTCATCTATGTAATATGAAGAAACAAAACAAGGGGACAGACAAAACAAAAACAAAACAAACTCTAGAAATCTGACTCTAAAATTGAGGCTACCAGAAGTGGAAGGTGAGGAATAAGGAACAACGGAAGAAGGACACCCAGTGAACTTTGGTGAGATATTGGGGCTTTAGTATGCGTGACGACGCACACCTAATATGACAACGCACACCTAAGGAAGTGTAAATCTGTACCTTTAAATCATGCAAAGTGTTGCAACTCTTGTACCTCAAAAAAAAAAATATATATATATAATAAAAAAAGAGAAAGAAAGAAAATAGGAGACCATTGGACTGAATGTCTCTAATGCCTTGGTAGCCTCGTAAGTAAACCAAAACCTAAGCAAGACTGAATGCATCCAAAGCAAGTAAACAAAATTTAAGAAAAGCTAGTTACAAACTGAACTAGGATTTCCCAAGGGAAGCAACCATGTATGCTACAGTCAGAACATTGCTTTGCTTTGCTTCCACAGCTTCTGTATAAAAGCTTTACCCTGCTCTTGCACGGGGCATTCTCCGCCATCTCCTATCTTGCTTAGTTCAATTCTAGTCAATGTTGGCTCAAAGAAGCTCTTTGAAATTTTAACACAACTCAGTTTATCTTTAAACATATTAAAAAATAGAGGTAATTTTCATTAAAAATTTCTGTGCTTTGATAAATTATAATGTGTATTTAGATTGATTGTTAAATGCATGGTTTGTAGTCTTTTTGTTCATGGTGAGAAATTTTATTTCTTGTGAATGTCCCCAAATATCATTGCCTTGGTTTCTTAGAATGAAAACTAACAGCATATAAATGTATATAACAGAATAACTTTATCCACATGGTATACAATAATCACTTCTTAGTGCATAAATATTATGTATATATGTATACACTTATTGTACACATTATATATGCATTATATATATCCATATGTCACAAATTGCTAAGGAGAAATTTAGCAATTTGTGTACTTTTTACTTTTTCTAAACTATTAAAATTCTAGATTTCCTTTTTGCAACTGCAGCTGGAAGCCTGCGGTTATCATTAAACCAAAATGCAAATAGACTTTACAATTGAAAAAACATGGAGAATGAGCAAAGATTCATTTCCACCTTGACCACAATAGTACACACAACTAACAGTTTCATTTGATGCAACTAAGGCTAAGGGGAGATGTCTAAATGTCAAGCTAATTCTATCAATGTGTACCAAACAAGTGCTTTTGGAATCAGGATGAAATTCGCTACTAAAGAAAAATATTTAGTGACATCGTGATGCCAAACACTTTAATATTTGACTATAAGCATTCCTAAACCATATACACATATATAAATAACACCTATACTTACATATTATAACCAACCTGATGTTTCATTTAATTGTTTTTTTATAAAAAATGACATGTGATAAAATGACATTCTTTGATTTTGATAGTGTTCAACAAACTTTCTGATATATTGAATATCATTAATAATGTCAAAATGAATATAATGAGAAGGAACACAATGCAATCTACCATGATTATTTAAGTAGAACCCAGGAAAATAAGTTCTGACAATTTTTCATATACGTCATATAATTTCATGTTTTTCATATAATTTCATATAATTTTCTCCCTCAAGCCCTACATTGTAGCCAGAAATATGATAAAATATTATAAAATACTTATGGGCAGTTGATTTTAACAGTAATATGATTTTATGATTTTTTTTATAATTAAAAGAACAGTTTTATTAGGGAAAGGGATAGGAAAGTCAAGCAATTTTATGAATCTTAAAACCATATTTTTCTGTGAAAATATGGATTAAGGGGCCTCTCTGGTGGCGCAGTGGTTAAGCCTTGCGCTGTGGAGCTGTCGGCAGCGGCCATGCGAGTTCGACGCCCGGCGGGGGAGAACCCACATGGTGCGGCAGACCTCTCCTGCCTCGCCCGCTGCTCCCCTCAGCAGTGTATTTCTGATCTGCCTGTTCTGCTCCCCGCTCTGTCTTTGGTGAACCCTCTCGCCGCCCCACACCTCTGGTCTGTACCCCAGCTTGTATGTATAAATAAATAACTCTTTAAAAAAAAAAGAAAATATGGATTAAATATATAAACCATAAACTAATTTATTAAATATCATTGGAATTCTGACACTGAGCCCAAAAAATAGTATTTAACATTTGCGTAGGGATTTTTCCTCACTTGACTTTTAAATTTCATTTCCCAAGAAATCCATGAGGATTTTGGTCAAATATTATTATACTCCTTTTACAGAATAAGAAACTAAATTAGAATTAGTAGTCTAAATCATAAATGCAACATATAAAACTATGGTGTTGCTTTTCTTTTTTTTTTAAGATTTATTTATTTATGCATAAAAGCTGGGGTACAGAACAAAGGCGTGGGGCAGCAAGAGGGTTCACCAGAGACAGAGTGGGGAGCAGAACAGGTGGATTTACTGAAATACACTGCTGAGGGGAGCAGCGGGCCAGGCAGGAGAGGTCTGCCGCGCCATGTGGGAATCTCCCAGGCCAGGCGTCAAACTCATGTTGCCACTGCAGACAGCTCCACAGCACAGCGCCCAACCTCCATACCACCGGGGAGGCCCGGTGTTGTTTTTCTTTAGTGACAATTTAGTGTTTATTACATGACTTCATGCTCTCTTACTGATCTTTAATAGAACCTTTTCAATGATAAATTTTGTAATTACACTATAATGGAATCATAGAACTTTCTGGTGACTGTATTGATGTATTTTTAAATATATCATTTATTATAAGCAGCTTAAGAAAGTGAAAGCAAAACTAAAACAGGCTGTGAAAAAACAATTTTTATATGACAAAAATTGAAGATTCCATTTTTACAGACATATACTTAATAAAACATAGGCATAGTTTCCCAAAATGTTTTATGCTAATTTTAAACTCATACAAAAATAAGGTCATTTTTATTTAGAAATGGTAATTTTGAAGATTAATTCTTCAAAGAGTTTGAATGTACACATAACTTTTTAATACATAATTTTGTTTGGAGTTCTCAGAATTTATAGTGATTTTTCCATGTTAATGAGATATAATTTTGAAGTTGATAAAATGGTGATGCATCTGCTAAGACAGCTATTTTATACTATCATATTTTTATTCATAATCTAGCCAAAGACATTAGTAATTATTATAAAGCCATCATCAAAATCTGACAGGTAGTTTCACTAGAAAATTATTACTATCTTATATATGTTTGCTAAACAGATCTTCCAAATATATAAACAATACAATGTCTGGGAAAAAAAGGGAGTCCCTGAAAAGTTATCCAATTCATTTAAGCACTTGACTCAGTCATTTACAAGGTACATGGTAAAGTGAAATTTTCCCCAGCTTCTAAACAGTAAGCAGTAAACATAAAACCAATGGACTGATTTTTCATCATGAAAATAGATTTTAATTATTGGTTTGTACAAAATTGTTTGAATGAAAAGTTAAATATGTTCATGAAGGAAATATAAAGATATTTTAAAAACATAGATAAAATTAAAATAACATGAATTCAAAAATAGACAAATGATATTAAGAAAGGAACACAGATCATTTTAAATAGATGACATTTAAAAACCATTATGAGAAAGAAATACAAATATTTATGAGCCAAATAGCACTGTATTTAACTCACAGTGCCAGCTTGGCAGAGAGAATAAAAATTATGGAAACAAAACAAAAGGAGGGATTTTGAACTACCTTCCGTAAACCTATGCCAAATTGAGTACAACTAAAGAAAGGATGGAGAAAACATGGAAATTATTTTGAGCTAAGGGAGATAAACTGACTTTTCCAATTGGAAAATTGTAAGTCAACTACAGAAACATCTTCAAACTCTCAAATTATTTTGTAATACTAATGGCTAACATCATTAACAATGCAGTACTGATTTCAACACTTTGTAATTCTGTTTGTATAAATTCCCAGACAGACAAATCTAACCTAGTTGTAATAAGTAAGAGTATTTTTGCTACTGGAGATTAGCATTGAAAGAGAGAGCTAATGTTCAGTGTTCTAAAGAAGCAAGTCTCTAAGTCTTGCTTTGGGTGGTCATTACATGTGTGGATTCATTGTGTGATGACTTATCACAATTGTGGCAATTATGATTATTGTCCTTGTGTAGAACTGTGATATACTTCTACAAAATCTTCTGAAGTAAACAAGAAATCAACTTCACCTATAAGATGAAAAGTTTAAATTGAGCCTTAATAAATAAAATTATACAGTATTGTCAAATAATTATGTGCTGAATAAGTGATAGAAATACAAATGATTAATAAAATCTATCATATTTATGGTTCAAGACAATAATCATCTCTAAACGTATCGAAAAATATTTTTATATGATCAGCTTTTTCTGTTTGACAAAAATAATACATATCTATCTATCATCTGCCTACCTAGATAAATATAAATAACTAAAAGTTCATAAGAGTTATATCAGCAAAATGGAGAAATGAGTTTTCTATCAATACAGTGACAGGGCCATCAATACCTCCTATCGAACAAGGCATAGACCATTCACTCAGAAAATTCAGAAGGAAATAATGGACTTGAACTCTACTTTAGACTAAACGTACCTAATAGACATATCCAGTGAATTTTTGTCCCTGACAGCTACAGAATACACATTCCTCTTAAGCACACAAGGAATATTCTCCAAGATACTATGTTAAGTCACATAACAAATCTCAGTACTTTAAGAGAACTGAAATCATGCCAAGTTTCTTTTCTCACCCAAGTGACAGAACTAGAAATCAATAATAGGAGTTGAATTGGAAAATTTCCCAATATGCGGAAATTAAACAACATATTTCCGAAGAACCAATGTGCGAAAGATAACAAAAATTAGAACATTTCAATGTTGAAAGTCTGGAGATTAGAAAGAAAAGAAAATTTATTTTAATATCCTCATACAATTTGAAAATTTTACCTGTATCTGATGCTTAAATTAGAGGAATACAATACAATCTACAAACACTAAATAACTTATTAATCTTCGGTATGTGTATATATACATATATTATAGAATGTAATTATACATATAATCATATCTTTATTTTAAAATTTGTACTTTTAAAAAGAAATATACATGACAGCTCATTATTTTAGTTTTAATTTTTGGAACATTTTGTGGAGATAGGAGTCTTTGCTTGTGTTCTTTATTATTTTTTATTTCTTTATATACCAAATATCCATTTTTCTTTTACTTACAGATGTACTGGAAAAAATTGCATATGATTTAAACCCACTTCTAATACTATTTACGACAACTACACTGTTCTTTAATTTACTTTGCTTATTTTTTTTCTCCCTACAATACTACTTCTACTTTAGGATTGAAGAATCTTAACAGCATTTAAGGATGTCAAGGCAATCTAAAGTGACGTTCCATACTCAGTATTCTGTGCTGCTACTTTGTAGTTATGCTGCAGTCAGTAGCTATACTTTCATAATTCAACATATTTAAGTTTGAAGCTGAAATGTATTATTGGGAGGGAAGAAGGATCACAAAGCGATTATTTTGGAATCAGAGGTAAGGACTGAGGCTAATGTCAATGTTGTTAAATTTTAAATTTATTTATATTAAAAATTACCGTTTCCACCCATATATAGGAAGACTGAAGTATAGAAAGGGACCTCAGAGTAAGTGAACAGAAGCTACTGTGTTGGCTTGACCTACACAATTATGGCATTTCAGGAATACAGTCACCACTGCTCTGTCTTCGAATATATGACATGGGAAAACATCTAGATCTTGAGATTATTGAATATTTTTTGTTGAAATATTATAAATTATATATGTAAGTATGTATTTGCAAAACCATGTTTATCATACCTTTGATGTTGCAACTCAGAGAAGTTTCAAGCACAATTAGTAATAGAATGATTTTTTTCTGTTGTTCTTAAAAAAATTAATGGAGTACCATTGGTTTATATCATTGCCAGTATTTTTTTTAAATTTATTTATACAAGCTGGGGTACAGGCCAGAGGCATGGGGCGGAGAGAGGGTCCACCAGAGACAGAGTGGGGAGCAGAACAGGCAGATCAGAAATACACTGCTGAGGGGAGCAGCGGGCGAGGCAGGAGAGGTCTGCCGCACCATGTGGGACTCTCCCCGGCTGGGCGTCGAACTCACATCGCGAGCTGCAGACAGCTCCACAGTGGAGCGCTCAACCGCTGCACCACCAGGTAGGCCCCAATTTGCCAGTATTTTGTAAGCATGGGATCACTCACCACCAGGTGCAGTCATCATAGCGTGCCCACTACAGCAGCACCTACAGTGCTCCGCTGTAGTCCATTGCTCCCTCCCTGCTTCTTTCTTGCTCCTTCTCTCTCCCCTTCTAGATGGTTCAGTCTATGGTCAGATTTCAAGTGTTAGTTTTTTTTATTTTTTCTTAAAGATTTATTTATTTATGCATACAAGACCCGGGGTGCAGGCCAGAAGTGCGGGGGTTGAGAGGATTCATCAGAGAGAGAGTGGGGAGCAGAACAGGTGGATCTACTGAGAGACACTGCTGAGGGGAGCAGGGGGTGAGACAGGAGAGGTCTGCTGTGCCATGTGGGTCAGTTCCCCGGCCGGGGATCGAACTCCTGCTACAGTGGCTGGCAGTCACTTAATAGCCCTGTGTCTTTACCCGTTCCACCACCAGGAAGGCTCTCAAGTGTTAGCTTTTTAAACTTGATGTTTTTAGACCCTTCGTTTGATTTCTCTATATTCCACATATAAGTGACACCATTCACTATTTGCCATTCTCCTTCTGACTTATTTTGCTTAGCATAATCCCTTCCAGTTTCACCCATGTTGCCACAAATGGCCAACATTTATAATCTTTGATCGCTGAGTAATATTTCATTGATCCACTTATCTGTTTTTGGGCATTTAGGTTGTTTCCATAATTTGGCTATAGCAAATTGTGCTGCAATAAACATGGGAGTGCAAGTTTCCTTGCAAATTAGTGTTTTAGTATTCTTCAGATAGAGGTTTTTAACATTGCTGCATGTGATTACAATCAGCATAACTGTCTCACCATGTCACACACACACAACCACACACACAGACACATAACATTTTAAAGCTTATTTTAACAAACATCAATAATAACTTGAATGCAGTAATCCTCTTTAAATACTGGTACTATCAATTTGAACTAGCTAAGATTACTAGTTGAATTACATCATTTGTTGTTCATGTTTCACTCTCACGGGGGATTATTGATTTGCTGAAAAAATACCTTTTATACACTTGCCACATTTTTATGATGTTCTTATTTTAGACACTTTCCATTTGCTCTCTTGAAAATAAAGACATGGCTTATATAGAATTACCATATGTTTGCAATGATAGATGGGAAATGTATACACTTTTTTTTTAAAGATATATTTATACACACAAGCAAGCTGGGGTACAGGCCAGAGGCGTGGGGTGGCGAAAGGGTTCACCAGAGACAGAGTGGGGAGCAGAACAGGCAGATCAGAAATACACTGCTGAGGGGAGCAGCGGGCGAGGCAGGAGAGGTCTGCCGCACCATGTGGGATTCTCCCCGACAGGGCGTCAAACTCACATCGCGCTGCCAACAGCTCCACAGCACAGCGCTCAACCGCTACGCCACCAAGGAGGTCCGGAAGTGTATACACTTTTAATTTATGAGGTAACAGTTCAAATTGTGTTTTCTTTCATGTCACATTAATGAAAATATTTAATTGCACTTATAAAGTTCCAAGTGATTATTGTTACTCACTGAGCAGTGTTTTGAGAAGAAGATAAATTATGATATGCTAGAGGTAGTTATTAAGGTTAAAGATGTTATTGCCATGGGTCACAAAGATTTTGGATATGTACCTTATAGGTTCTGTGAGGGAGGGGAGAAAAAGGGAACAAAATGGGGGAGAGAAGAACACAAGGGACTATGGTGCTGGTTCACTGGTGAACTGGTTGTGGGAATTTTATGGAAATACACAGTAATGTAAAAGATATAAATAAAAAATATATAATAAAAAAGGAGCATGGAAATAAGAAATACACACTACAGGACATAAATATGTTATACTTAATACACTTTATTACATTAACATGATTAGATCTGCACTAAAACTTGACAGCCAAGATCACATTCTGATTCCAGTTTTCTTGTTATAAAAAAATTAAAAAGAAACAGAAAGAAATCAATTATTTTAATGCCTTTTTCCTACTAGTGTTGCTTTGGTATAGGTAAATACAAAAGTGCAATGGAGAGGAGTGACTACGTTGCTTTTCATTTTGGAATCCCTGTCGTCCAAGAAACTGCATTAATGAATCAGAGTAGAAAATAATTCAACAAATCCTTTGTTTACTATGATTCATCCACAGGTCCCTGCATGTTACCTCATGCTTTGCAGTTTGTTTTCAGAGAAATAATTAAAAGCTAACTTCTATAATATGACCTATTCACGTTTAAAATAAGAATGTCTACTGATAATTTCCTGAATGGAATATAGTACATTTGACAAGGCAAAAGTGACATTTTGACTCTGGTAGATAAGGATTTAATCTAATTCATTAGTACCTGAGTAAACATAATTCATAGCTTATACTTATACATTGATGGTAATAAGCATAGTAAATGAAAAAGGTAGTTAGTATTCAAATTCTGGCATTTTCATCTGGGCAAAGTGAATAACATCTGCAAAATTACAGAGAAATATTAAGAAGTAATAAACAAACACTTACTCAATCTTAGTTTTTCCCTCACCATTACAAAATTATCATTGTCTTCTTTTACCATTGTATTTCAGCAGTGGATCATGACTGGGAATTTATACTGTTGTAATTGTTTTAAGGCTGGACTCCCCATCTGGTTTATATTGTTATCTCAGAATCAGTGAGTGCCCAGCACCTAGCTCATTCCTAAAGATACAGTTGTTGAACTGAGTTAACCTAATTTCTACTGGTATTGCCAATTTAATTTCTTTGGCATTGCTTTGCACATGAGAACTATCCAATGTGCTTTTCACTTTAAACTAAAATAACAAAGTTGGGGTATGTTTCATAATTATTGGAATTGGAATGCATGTATGTAATTTTATAAATTATTGTCTTTGTGAGACACATTGTGTTTTGGTTGTTGCTTTTACTTGATTTTGATTTTCCTTCTAATATTATAAAATTTAGGTTTTTTTTAAAGATTTATTTATTTATGCATACAAGCTGGGGTACAGGCCAGAGGCATGGGGCAGCGAGAGGGTTCACAAGAGACAGAGTGGGGAGCAGCACAGGCAGATCAACAGAAATACACTGCTGAGGGGAGCAGCAGGCGAGGCAGGAGAGGTCTGCCACACCATGTGGGAATCTCCCCGGCTAGGCATCGAATTTGCATCACTGCTGCTGACAGCTCCGCAGTGCAGCGCTTAACTGCTGCGCCACCAGGGAGACAAAAAAAAAATTAGTTATTTTATTTGACTTGGAAAAGTGATTTAAGAATTAATAACTTCTGATGTACTAAAAGTACATTTATTTTCCATCATTGGCTGGTGGCAGTAGGTATCTTTTGATATAAAGGGTAATTTTCATAGTGCGAGGTTTGTAATCAAATTATTGAAAAATAAAACATGGTAGGTATCATCAATCTGATGCATTTAATTATGCTGTCATTTATAATAATATACTATGCCAATTCATACCACTGATTGTACATAGTAATGTACTCATTTAAAAGGTTCAAATAGAATAAGAAATTATAAGATGTAATTATTAATGTTTTAGGCCACATGGCATTTTGGATTACAGTATGGATTGGTTTTTGCATCAGGATTACATCATTTGAAAATTATCAATAGGGCATATTTACCAGCAAGGTTTGGGAAGGTTAACAAACTTAGGTTGATTTTTGTTATCTTGAATGTTCAGGCTAGTGGATTTCCTTTTTAAAAGAATTCAACTTGACAGGAACATATTGTGCAACTGGAGGAAAAGATTAATCCTTATATTTGTGGATTAGTAAAATGACAATGTGAAAACTTGTCATAAATACTAAGCTTAGCCTGGTAAATTTTTCTTCCACCATAAGATAGGTGTAAAAGCTGTCATAGAAATTACTACCTTGGTTGTATCTGTGTGTGTGTGCGTGTGTGAATGTGTGTATTTATCTGCAGATAAGTATTTTCATGTATACATTCTTTGTTATTTAAAATTTCCATTGTCTTTCTATTCTAAAAAAATATTCTCTCAGGTGTAATTTGACTTTTCTTTTTTTATAGATTTGAAACTCAAAATAGAACATTTCTCGAGAATCTACATGTAGTGACATATCCCTGTGTATCATTTTCAGTCTTAGCAATTTTTGCTTTAAAGTAATGTCAAGTGTATTTATTCTCATATCACTGATCTCAAATATTAATAAAGCCCAAAATAGAGAAAGCTTTTATAAGTTATGCTGTCTCATTTGCATAAAATGGAAGTCATTTAAAACATATTATTCTAAATTATTATTTTTCACAGAGTATTTTATATTTCCCTTGATAGTTTATTTTCTATGTAGATATGAATTTCAGATGCTATAACATTACAATTTAAGATAAATATTTAAATGCAATAAGTGAAACAAATAGTTCAAAATACATAGAATATAAATAAATATGAATTTTGAAAATGTGCAAAATTACCAAAATAAAGTAAAATTGTAAAAATTAATGTGGAATTTTAAATGATCCTTAAAATATATAAGAGATGAATATCTTCTGATACTTAATGGGGATGTGGCAAAATTATCTCTGGTTTATTATGTGGGCTGCTATAAATCAATATTTGCTTGTGCTAAAAAATGTTTTTAGATTTTAATTTCATTAGGTTGAATCACATAAAATTGCTATTTTGTAGGTCAGAAATTATGAAATTTGATTGACCTTAATAATTCACAAAACCTCCCATCGATATCTATCTGTCTGGTCTCATTCCTAATTCCTAATCTGGTTTCCTGCTGTACTCAAAAGATCTTCAATCTATTGAAACCATTTCCAAAGACAGCCGTTTATAAGCCTTGTATAACATAATCAAATTTACCTTGCAACCACATGTAATAATTCACTTGTGCACATGAACAAAGAACCTATACAATGTCAAAAAAAAAAACTGAGTTGAGATTTATAAACTCATTATATTTTAAACCTTAAAAGAATGTTATAAACAATTCAAATAATATATCTTTCAGAGAAGAAATACAACATTTGAGAAGACAACTGGCCTGTTCAAGCTTACACATTTGCTACAACTGAGAATAGATTCAAATCTTCAAGTTTACTTTGTCTACTCTGCTGCTCAAATGATAAATTTTGCATTTTTCAACATGAGTAGAACTTGAGGTGGTTACGTTAATCAAAATAAGTCAGAAAGTGAAAGACAATTATTGGATGTTTTTTCTCATATGTGGAATATAAATAACCCAAACAAGCAAACTAGCAAGCAAAACACAAACAAAAAATAGCTCTTACATTCTGAAAAACTATGGTTTAACCAGAGGGGAGAGAATGGGGTGGGAGGAAGGATCTGAATATCTGAAAAGAATTTCTTTCAGTTTTAGCCTCTCATCTAAGAAACCAGGTCAAAGATACTTTCACTGCAATGACGATGATGATTTTTCACAACTGGAAAATCTGAAAATTCAAAAAACTTAGGCACATAATGTAACATATATTTCATTTCTAGATCTCAGAGACATGATCTGAATCATTCCCTCTTAATGTCAATGTAACCGATGTGATTAAATGACAGTTTCAACATATGACTAAATGTATATAAGAAAGAATTAGTATGCAGCTCTCCCTACACATGGAAAAAAATGATGCATCATTTAGCACTTAAATATAAGACTCTGGCTTCCTCAATGTCCTTGAAGAAAAATTTGAAGAACAAGTTTGAGGAACATAAAATACTTTTACTAACCAATGGCAAAACTGAAATGGCATTAATATACACAAAATAACTATACTTATTAATATTGGTAATCTTCTGAATTTTAAGAGCAAATTTGATAGGAAACTATTTTCATCTTAATTATAAAATTAAGGCTAACCTTGGCATGTTTCCACTTCAGTGTCCTAAGTGTTCATAAACACCTTTCTATAAACCTACATCCTTTATAAATTGACTGTAGAAGTTTTGGTCCCTTTAAAAAAAATTGGTGCACATTAGCATTAAATTAAATGACTGTTCTTTTGGTTCAGCTGTCCCTTCTCTTGCTTTGTGTGAACTTATCTACATGATAGGACTCCCCTGCTACTTAGTTATAGTTTGTTTAATTGTGGCTTTTTATAGTAGGTGGCACCTTTCACTTGTTTTCTTCTTCATTCTATTCCCTGAATTCTGCCTATTTTGAATAAGAGAGCAACCTCAATCTTGTATAAGGGTCATGATTCTTAGAAATTTGGCCAGTGAGAAAAGAACTGTTCACCCCCAAATAGTAGCAACTACTCCTAAATCTATTTGTTTTAATAAAAGTATCTGATGATGTTACAGGGCACCTTGATACAAAGCGGGGTGCTTGTCTGTAGGTTTTCACCCATGCACTTAAAATGGACTTGTAGTAAGACTCAACAGCAGGCACGTTCATAAGCAAAATCATATGCCATTTACCAAATTGTTTATGTTTATAAAACTGGAGGTAATATTTAAAGGGAAAATGGTGTTTAGGTTGGAAGAAAACGGAACAAACTTATGTTAAGAAAAAAATTGCTTAAAATCATTGTTGAGGCCATGTTTGGATAAAAAAAAAGGAACACCCCAAAAGATAACTGTAAGCAAGGAGACAAAACAACCAAATTAATCGAGACTTGAAACAGCAAGATTATACCACGTGTCCCGCAGACCTGATGTGCTTAGGGTGATGAACACAAGTTGCCTCGGGCTGATCAGCCACAGGTGCTCTGTCCAACCACTTTGGGCACCAAAGCCGTTACATGCACCCCAATATAAAATGGGGTGCTTGTCTGTGGTTTCTCACCCATGCACTTAAAAGGGACTTATAAGAAGACTCAACTGCAGGCACACACACAAAAAATAATAAAGGATTTATTTACAAAAGGGAAGGGAAAAAGAAAAAGAATAAATTGGAGAATGCGTCCTACTAGTTCCACTGAGCTGGAATCTCAATGGTGCACTGAAAACCCAGTGAACAACCAAGAGCGCCCCCAGCCCACATGTCTGGTTATATATCCAAGCATGGCTGTGCAACTCCAGCCTCAGTTCCCAGTATCCTCCCTTCGGGGATGATGGCATCATGGCATTGTAGCCCTTGGATCTCTCTGGTCTGATGTGGGGGTGGGGTCTGCAAAAACCTGTCTGTGCATTTTGTCCAGGCTGTCCTTTCCCCCCAAAAAATGAGAGTCAAATGAGAGCAAACTTTGCAATACTTTAGACTGCATCCTGTCTGTTTCATTTTATCAGTTATTTACACACATGGGCATTGACAGTGTTATTCATATTATTAGAAATGTAAGATTCCTTTTTTTTTAAAGATTTATTTTTTTATTTATACATACAAGCTGGGGTACAGGCCAGAGGCGTGGGGCGGCGAGAGGGTTCACCAGAGACAGAGCAGGTAGCAGAACAGGCAGATCAGAAATACACTGCTGAGGGGAGCAGCGGGCAAGGCAGGAGAGGTCTGCCGCGCCATGTGGGATTCTCCCCGGCTGGGTGTCAAACTCGTGTCGCCGCTGCCGCTGCCGACAGCTCCACAGCGCAGCGCTTAACCGCTGTGCCACGAGGGAGGCCCAAGATTCCTTTAAAGGTAAACTGACCCACACAGACTGGGAGGACCTCACGATGAATATGGAAGTAGGGACTTAACAGTCAAACTTAGATTTGAATCACCACTATTTCTACTTAGGAAGCAAGCCCTGAAAAGAGAATGTTTGAAATCTGTAAGACATTAGGCTTCTCAAAGAAATATTTTATGAATCATATTCATACATTAAAATTTAATGTTAGGGATTATGTTTGAAAATGAGAGTTAAGTCCTATGTTTCTGTAGGTAGAGAGCATTCCCAAATTGTTACAGCCCACCTAGCGGAGACATACTCCTTGGGGAAATCCTTAGCGCTATAAGTAAGTACACATAAAAGGAAATGGTAACAAACCATTGTCTAGTTCTTAGTTACACTTTAGAAGATACTCAACTTTTATCCAAAATTTGGAAATTACATGAGTGCCACATGACATTTTACCTGTAAACTTATCTTTCAACCATAATAAATAATAACCATAATCCATGCCTCCTCTAATAAGTATGTCTTTAAAAGATAATCTCAATTGCAAAACACTTCCAAACATATACCCACCTTTGATAATTAGCCCCGAGGAAAGTGGGTTAGAATCATCACAGGAACCTCCTTAATTGATGGAGAGTGTTACACAGATTTCACAATGACTTTACTAACATCTCCTTAAATTCTCAACAGTACTAGATTGCAAGTAAACAGTAATTTTGATGTGATGAAAAATATATGTGATGTATTTTTTACTACATCACAAGTAATATTCTTGTGGTTCAATGTTGTTAATTATTAAAGAATAGCCAAGCAAATAAACTTCACTATTAAAATAAATACAATTGACAACTTTATTGAGTTTGACATCAGTCCTGATCTGGAACTTCTCCTTGCTCTATAGTTTGCATTTTATTTGTTTATAACAGCTTTTTAGTACTGCAAAAAATATGTATACCTATCCATGTATAAACATGTTTTAAATTTCTGGGGAATATGTGCCTGGTCTAGCAGGCAAGAGAGAAAAGTTATCTTCACAGATTCTGTGTGCAGGAATCTGCTACCTGAAGATAATGTCAGTCTTTTCAGATAAAAAACAATCAAAAGATTTAACAATAAGTTTCCAGCTTTTGCATCTTAACATGGAAAAAATTAAGCCCTGCACTGCCTCCCTGTAGTATCAATGAATCTTTAGGTGAGGACAACTTAATACTAGAAAACCCTACTATAAAGAATAATTACGTTAATAATACGAAAAACTCACTGTTCCAACTGTATCAACAAAATTCAAACTAGTATTTACTGAAACAGCCCTCTGAGAATACAATCAGTTGGACTCCCCAAGTTCAAATCCTCCCTTTTATTACACTGGTCAACACTGAGATCATTACTAATTTAAAAAGGCCCTAATCTGTAGTATCTTGGTGTGCTGAACATGAATATAACCCTGAAAAATTTTCATTAACTCTCGTTTTGAAGATATTTCATATAATTCATTTTATATGTTTCATTGTGTAAATTTATCCAGTAGGACTGCAACAACATCGTAAATCAGCCTAGAATGATGTAACATTGCATCGCATTGCATAATTCCATCATGCACACATCATCCAGAGTTGATTGCATCATTTTCTGATGCAGTGTAATACTACAGCCAGGCGGCTGCCAAAGTAAGCTGATGTCAGCAATGTACTATACAAAGCCCTGTCGGAAAGGTTGAGCATTGAAAATAGTTCAGACTTTGTGCAAGGCAGTTTAAGCTTCTGTTCCATAGAACTGTTATTATTTTATCCATTTAGGCACAATACAGAACAGTCATGCTCGAAAGTGTGTTAACAGCGTGGACAATTTCTGCTCTATTTGTGGGGAAGTGACATTTGCCAACTGGAAGAAAAGTATCACTTCTCAAGTGGAGAAGGCTTATCATCTTTACTTCAGATGCAAGGTTGGTGACCAAGACAAGCCTTGGGCCCCGCATATATGCTGTGCTCCATGTCCAACACAGCTTTCACAGTGGTTCAATGGCAAAGACCATCAATGCCATTTGCAGTCCCCATGGTGTGGAGAGAGCCAAGCAACCACATAAAAGACTGTTACTTCTGCTTGCTTCCTCCTCTTTCTGGTGGAATAACAAAGCAAAAGAAGTCGAGAATAGTCTACCCAAACATTCTGTCTGCATTCAGACCAGTTCCACATGGTGAGGGACTTCCTGTTCCAGAACCTCCAGCAGAATATTCTCTTGATTCATCTGAGGAGGACAAGGGTGAGCCAACCTGTTCTTCTCCTGTTCCATCAGCATGCAGTGATCCAGATTTTCACTGTGGTGCATCATCAACCCCACACAGACTAACAGGAAGAACTAGATGACCTTGTTTGTGATTTGGACTTATCCAAGAACAAGGCAGACAAACTAGGCTTGATGAAGAATATAGTGAAATCCATGGACCGGAACTCGCAGCTTTCCGATACCGGCATGAAAAATTTCCTTGACTCAGCGAGGCAAAAATTCAAGAGGGAGTTTTTGTGGGTCCTCAGATTTGAGAGCTCTTCAAAGATGACCAATTCAACACCTTGCTGCAGGGTGATGAGAAACAAACCTGGAATGCTTTTTGCCTGGTGTCTACGAACTTCTTGGGAATGTAAGGGCAGAACACTACAAGGACCTAGTAGAAGACATGCTGATGCAGTATCAGAAACTGGGCTGCAATGTGTCTCTAAAGATCCACTTCCTTCATCCCCATCTGGATTTCTTCCCTGAAAACTGTGGTATGGTTAGTGATGACCATAGCGAATGTTTTAATCAAGATATTGCATCAGTGGAACAAAGATACCAGGGAAAATGGTCCACTACAATGCTGGCTGACTACTGCTGGCCACTCCCCAGAGATGCTCCTGAACAGCTGTACAAGAGACAAGAGAAGAAATCTGAGAAGCAGTCTCTGACTTGATTTTTTTACAGGTATTAACCATAGGCCTATTACTATTGGCATACATTTTGTGATGTAAACATCAATTTATTTCAATTACAAAAAAAAATAGAGCCGAAATTAGAATTTGATTGTCATATTTGTGTTGAGCACATACAAATTGATAGGAAATGACTAATTTTATTTCAGTAACATGACTTCTGGAAAATTTTGTTGACCAGTGTTATCTACTATACTCGCTAACTACCTTTGAGACTGTTTTTAGTTAATACAAGTCTGTTGCTAATTTTCTCACACATATAACTGTGTTGTGTTTTCTTTGGTCACCGTTTTTCTTCTTAGTGCATAATCTTACTGAAGGCATAGTCATGATTGTCAGGTAAACATTCACAGAAGTACCTATGACTAAATTACCCAGATATCATTTTTTCATATGAAATTCATCTCATTCCAAATGTCAAGCTCAAACTTGGAAATTATAAATATTGCAGATTTAGATATTTTGAATAATTTTCTTTTTGCAAATTATTTCACCATATAACAGTTATATTTATGTACAGCATATCAATATAGATGTAGACAGTTGGAATGCAATAGGTCTTTATTTTTTAAGCCCTTTTTCTTTTTATTCTTATCTTGCATTAATATTAAGTACTATTTTCATTCCCAAGATAAACTTTTATGTGCCTGAAGAATTATACTACCTGAATTTTTGGAAGTAATTTTACCAATTAATTGAATTTTTTGTTTTAAACATTTTCAATATTGAAAGCTTCGATAATTCCATGCCAGACTATGCCGCTCCACCAAGCATTTGGTAAAATTTTCCATTTAGTTTTGTTTCCCTTTGAGACATATCTAGGTAATGAGCTCTTTACTCTGAATGAAACAACTATTCTGTTGATTGTATTTCTATTATGTTAATGAATTGTTTCAATATTAAATCCCTAGGGACTAAACACAGCAATTGGTAATAACAATACTATACACACACACACAATATGCATACATAGATCAATATAGAGAAATATATAGTAAATATATAGATATAGATATAATGACAGCACCCAGGGTCACAAACCCCTTAGAATGTATGAGTGTTAGCCATTATTTTTATTATCTTGAAGATATTTTCACAGCACCTTTTCTAAAACAACCTGCCAAATTTTCCCTAAGGAATCTATTGTTCTCTGAAATGAGAACTCATATTAATTGTACTTACAATATTTAAAATCCTCTTTGGAATGAGGAAATATCTTCCTTCCAAAGCATCAGCATAATAAAATATTCATGTATTATCATGGAATGAAATAATTCTGCACCTTATATTCTCTCAAGTGTTAGGCCAACATTATTGACCTGTGATATTTTAGATATTCTGAAGATTTAGATAATATGGGTCTTGAATTAACCAGAATACAGCAATGTTATTCTCAGCATTCACTCTCACTGAAATGCCATCTCTCTATTGAGGAACCTGAATTCCAGTGGGCACAGTTCAATAGTCTCCTGTATACAAGAGAATAGGAAGCAGTGAGGAGACAAGAGAAAGTTACAAGACACAGAATGAATACACTTTTTAATGTGAATAATCTTTGGAAATGTGTGATATGAGATTCAAAACTTAAACGAAAAGCAGGGAAACATTTGCAGAACTTGACATCAATATATTCTTCAACTATGCGAAACAATGTAAGAGACAAACCTTGAAGAAAGATTTATACAAAGCTCACTTTACACATGAAAAGTGTGAGTGGTGATGGTCAATGGTATGTTTAATAATTCCATACACTAAATAAGATGCAGGTGAAAAACAGGCTAAGGGACTATGGAACATATTTTGCCTTTGTCACCAAGTGATTTTTTTTTTTTAAAGATTTATTTATTTATACATACAGCTGGCGTACAGGCTAGAGGTGTGGGGTGGTAAGAGGCTTCACCAGAGACAGAGTGAGGAGCAGAACAGGCAGATCAGAAATACACTGCTGAGGGGAGCAGCGGGCAAGGCAGGAGAGGTCTGCCGCACCATGTGGGATTCTCCCTGGGCGGGCGTCGAACTCGCATCGCTGCTGCCAACAGCTCCACAGCGCAGCGCTTAACTGCTGCGCCACCAGGGAGGCCCAAGTCACCAAGTGATTTATTTTACTTCCCCAAAATACTTATAAGAGGTTATAAATGTACATCAATTCAGTCAAGAAGGGAGTGACCACTCAGGAAACAAATCTATAAGTAGATTGGAGGAAGGCATTTTCTGTGATAAAATGTAGTGACAGTAGTTTAAACACAGAAAATGGGTGGTAGCTATCGTTCTGTTAACTCCCCATTATTACTGCTGTTTTGATAGAAATGTAACTATATTAAGCTATAAAACATAACTTTTATGTCAAGCTAATAATGTCTCTTAGAAATAACCTAGTCATATTTTCAAAACTGAAGTACTTAACTCTGGTAAGTCTCTTAACTAACTCTCTTAAGCAACTCAGCAGACTGTAGCCAAGACGATCTGTAACCTTCATAGTGCTCACCAATTGATGTTATTTTCTCTTTCATTCAAGAGATATATGGACAGAGACCAAAATAAAGAAACTACAGCAAACTAGACATCCATTGATGTTTTGGCATCAGTTACAGGGATGAAGAGGAGAAAACTATAACAGATACACTATAGTTCCCCATTTTGGCTTCATATCAAAGTTGTGTGGTCTTTTTAATACAATAGACAATGTAGGGAATTTAGTTTTATCATAATAGTATTGTAAAGAGATTAAAATTCAGATTATTTTTTATATTATACAAAGAGAAACGATAATTGTCAAGCAATACTTCAGTTCCTACAGAGCATAAACAGATTTTAACAAAAGGTTTTAGAATATACATATTTTTTGCATTTTCATGTTATATGTTAAAATAAGGATTTAAGATATGTATACAAATTCTTTGTCAAATCTAGTTTATTGACAGTTTATCATCAAACACACACACACACATATATATATAACGCATCCATTTACTATATACCTAGAACACTTCAGTGTCAGTAAATCTGTTTAGTCTCATAATTTCCTTAAAAGATAGGCATTAAAATAATTACTTCATAGTCTCAAAGTATTTACTTGACAAACTTAAAGTTACTAGTTAGTAAAGGGCAAAATATTAACTTGAATCTAAGACTCCTGAATGTAAGTCATGGCTGGTTCCTCTATGTCAAGCAGCTATTATAGAAAGTCACCTCACAGAGACCAAATATAGCATTTGAATAAGTGTGGTTTAAAGGACTCAAGAACATTTAATCTGTTAGAAAGTCTAGGACAGGACAAATCAACTTTCTCCCTTCCCCCTACCTAAGATATTGTTTCCAATTAATGCAAATCTCAGATACGAAGGGCATTAACAGCTGCTAATCATACATTTACCTGAAGTGATATTCAGTTATAGTTTAGGATTGATGAGTGTGAAAAATGAATATCTCAGCATCAATTCTGAAGTGGATAGGTAAGGACATTAGACACATTGGATGTCTGCAGCAGGAGAAAATGTAATTATTACCGAAGGGAAGAAAATCCAAAGAACAAGGATAGTGGGGCCTTTTTATATAAGCTTTATAGGTCTCAAAATATTGACTAGTCGTCTATCTCTGATAGCACAGAAGAGAATAAAGAAGTAATCGCCGATTAATTCTTTATGCAAAACAAAACAAAAACCAAACGAACAAAAGGAAAAAAAAATAAAAGATTAGTTTCTTTCCACTCAGTATACTTTCTAAATCTTTTGGGATCTGACATAAATGGCAAAGTAAACTCAGTTTACAGTTATTATGGGAACTAATTAATCTCATTTTTAAAAAAAGGTTTTAAAAACCTTCAAGCGTGCAATCTTTAAAAAGATGTTATTGTGTTTCATTTGAAAAATTTAATTTTGAATGATTTAATGATTTGTCGTGTAAGAACACCTTTATTGCTTATTATATCAATAGTTCAATTGAATTTTCTTTTTAAGTCACTGCAATGAAATGGATCTTTTTTCTCAGAAATGTCACCATTTTCCCCTATTGTTCAGTGATCTGAGAGTATTTTTCCTTTTCTATTTACATCTTTGAATTTTATACACTTGAATAAACTAAAATTTGTGATAAAAATTTAACAAATTTGTGAAGAATTATAGTTTTGGGGTGAATGGGAATTTATCAACCTCAAATCTTTACATACTTTTTAACAGACTTTATTAAGCTTAATGGTGGCAAAAAAGTCAAAATTCTGAAAAATACCTAGCAACCGCTAATTGTCACTTGTGTAATTTTATTTTCAAAAACATTTTCTATATCTATTTCATCAGAAAGCATTAAGTAAAGGAGGGAAATATTCTCTTGTGATTGCATTTAACTATGGTAATAGAAAATATTCAGGGAAGATTTATTTTCTGATATCTATTCCAATAAAAGAAGAGGCAGTTAGAACTTAAAATATTCTACTGGAAATTAAAAAGAAGTATTTGAGATCACTGGTCATACTTTAAACCTATACATTAAAAAAGTAGAGAAATCACAAGCTAAATGATAGAGTCATTGATTATCGATAGGCATCTGCAATGTTATGCGTGAATGACACAATTCAATAAGAGCTTAATACTTAAATATTTTTTATCAGAAAAAAAAATTATATATAACAAAAATTATAACTTTAGCTATTTTTATGTATACAATTCAGCTGCATTAAATAGAATGACATTTTTTGGTGGAACCATCACTCTCCATTTTAGATATTTTCCATAAAGCAAAAGTATAAACTAATATGTTTAATTTTTATGATTTTTTAAAAAAAGATTTATTTATTTATACATACAAGCTGGGGTACAGGCCAGAGGTGTGGGCGGTGAGAGGGTTCACCAGAGACAGAGTGGGGAGCAGAACAGGCAGATCAGAAATACACTGCTGAGGGGAGCAGCGGGCGAGGCAGGAGAGGTCTGCCGCACCATGTGGGATTCTCCCCGGCAGGGAGTCGAACTCACATCACCACTGCCGACAGCAAGCGCTGCGCCACCAGGGAGGCCCAATTTTTATGATCTTTATGTACATGTACACCTATACCAATTGGTGACTGTCGCAAAGTTCCTCAGTCCTTCATTGACTGGGTCCAGTTTATCTATTATATGTACATTCCTTCTATTTTCCCACATAAACATTATTAACTTAATTCACTTCAAGTTTATTTTTTAAGACAGTGTTTCAATGGATAGAAATTAAAGTGATAAATAGGAAGACATAAGAGTTTTTAGAGAAATAAAAGAGCCATTAATTAAAATTAATATTTAACTTGAATTTTTTTAATTAAGGTACTATTTGTTTATAATCCTGAATATAATTCAGAGACAGTAATATTTTATTTACTGTTTTTAATTGGTATAATTGCTTATACAAGACATCTCATAGTATCAAAGAAGATAGAACATAAACACCTCATAATCTTCATTTTCTGCCCTATGACTTTTATGTTAGAAAGAAACAGATAATAACAATCACCTTGCATTCCAAGCTTCATTATTTGAGTCTGTTCTATTTTTGAATTTACAGGTATAAGGCACTGTCTTGAATTAATATACCTACTCATTATGATGAAACTACATCATGAAACAATTATAAATTACCATTTACCTTAATTATGAATATAAAATACAATTATTTTAAGACCATGTCCTTTGCTATAAGTATATTATTTTAATATCAAAATCAGGACTTTGTATAAAAAACATATTTTACTGCTAATTTAGTAACCTAAGAAAGCAAGCAGAAAACATTTCTATATGATGTTATGGAAAGCTATTTTCCACTTGCCTGAATTATAAATAACATGGCTAACCTGTTATTAATACAATAAAGAAACAGACTGAATTAACATTAAGAGATCTCTGTATCAAGTTATGAAAGATTTGTAAAATGCCAAGTTGTACATGGATTAATCTTAGCTATTCTTTCTAAGATTTATGAATTGTGCTTGCAAAATTAATTCTAAGAATGTATTCAAAAGAAGTATTTGAAAAATTTCAGGGTATAGGATATTAGAGACTAATGTTTCAAAAAATAAGATGTTGGCTTCTCACTAGTTAAACACAGTTTGATAAAGGAAATCATTAAAATGAGCACAAATATATCAAATTTAGGCACTGTAATTCAAAGTAATGAAAGCCTTTATATTTCATATATTTACACTTTCAACAAAAATATAATAAACAGAGAAGGGCATATGTACATGTATATACCAATAAATATATAGTCCTCCAAAATGACAAAATCCCATGCTCAATTTAAAAAAAAAGTCTGAAAGAATGTTATATAGCAGTGGATATAGTCATTCTCTGTAAAATATTTTTTCTGAAAAATTTATCTAAATGCAAAGTAAAAGCAAATGGAAATTGATATGTTTAAAAATAATAATTCTTAAATCACTCAGTACTAATTAGTTCAGTGAGCATATAGTAACTTAATATATTTTTCCCATACAGGTTTCAATATCATCTCTACTGTGTAGACACACTCACATAAGAGACTGTGTGTGTGTGAGTTGCAAGATTCTCTCTAGTTTCTTGTTGCTTTTTGAAATTTATTTTATTGTGTTTCACAGCTGTGAAGACATCTGTATCCACCAGCTGATAGTCTAGATTTATAGTTGTAGTTACAGAACTTCATTTTTATTTTAAATGGCATAATCATCATTAATACTCCTGTAAGAGGATATTTGGAGTCCTTATTTTTCAAGAAAACATATGTTCTCATACATATTTTCAAAAACAACTTACTTTACTGAACTTCATCTTTTGTTTCACTGAGAAAATTATGATTTGAAATTCTTATCATCATGCTGGAAAACCTTTTGTGCAGTACAGCTGTTCAAGTGACAATTGCATATTGATAAGTATTTGTAATTTCTATAAAATGGGGGGGTATGCTCCATATTTAACATTGTAATATAAAACTACTTTTAGGAAACACTTGATATTTGTAATACTTATACTTCCTTTAATTCATTTAAGTACACTAAGCTTTGAGTTTAAAAGAATCAGGAAAACAGAGAACAGAAAGTTTTCTTTCTTTCACTAAATTTCCTATTCTTACATTAGTTAAGAATGAAAGTCATAAAAAAATACAAACTTCTCATTAAAATAGTATCTGTCTGGGCCTCCCTGGTGGTGCAGTGGGTTAGCACAGCGTTGTGGAGCTGTTGGCAGCTGAGGTGCAGGTTCGATGCCCGGCCAGGGAGAATCCCACATAGAGTGGTAGACCTCTCCTGCCTCACCCGCTGCTCCCCTCAGCAGTGTATTTTGGTTGATCTGCCTGTTCTGCTCCCCACTCTGTCTCTGGTGAACCCTCTCACTGCCCCACACCTCTGTCCTGCACCCCAGCTTCTATGCAAAAATAAATCAATCTTTTAAAAAAATAGTATCTGTCTACAAAGTACCAATTCTTTTGTGTAATATACTGGCACATACTCATCTTCTGACTATTGGAATATTCCATTACATATTAATTTTTAAAGTTATATCCAAAAAAAATATTCTGTACAATGATCTGATAAAATTCATTATAATATACTAAGATCTGAAGGGATATACTTGACATTGTATGAAGATGAAAATCATGGCTGGTTAAAATGTTGATGAGACCTTGTTATATATTTTGGAAAAGTATATTTGAGGAGAGCAGTTGAAAGAGGGATTACTTTTAAAATTCACTGTCACAGTTTCATAAAACTTTACATGTAGAATACAAAAGTTAAGGATTTTACTTAGCTCAGGTGCCCTTGCAAATACTGGCAATTTATACTCTCAAATATATTGAGAGAGCAATTCCAAAGTCTATTTGGGCTACACACCTATAAAATTGTGTTAGGTTTATTTCCCATGAACTGACATTGAATCATGGTAGTATATATCAGGATGCTAAGACAGCTTAACAAGCAAATATTACAATATTTATAATACGGGTATAAGTTAGCTAAAGCTATCCATGCACATTTATTCCAAATATTCTTCAGGCAATAAGCTATCACCAGTAAAACTGGAAAATTTAGCTGGTACTAGGCAAGCCAGAAAAAAAAGGGAAAAGTAATTTCAAGACATTTAACCACATATCCAATATATTGAGAAGTGTGCCGTGTTGTTTACATTATAATTTACTGAATATAAAAATTACCATTGCAGTATTTAGTTGATCTCTATAGGAATAAAGAGTAGAAAAAAGCTAGGAAATACTATTGCCTTTGTCACTGTTAATCCTGACAAGTCAACATGAATGTCTCCGTCACTTCATGGATTCTAGAGATTAACATAGGACTTTGATTTCCTTCTTGTCAACCAATCTCTCATTTTACTTTACAATAAATTCATCTTTATTGAATTTATATTTTCCTCCATCACTTGTCTTTGGGGATTTTAATGACTTTTCTTGTTCCACTTTTGTACATTCTCTTCAGTGGCCATTGGTTATCACTATCTTTTAATATAATTTATTCTACAGTTTGTATTGAAATATTTTATATTGGCTATAGTTAAAAATATTTTATAGTTAGTTCTGAACACATTCCTGAAAATAATGATTTCATTATAGTCTGTAAAATGCATCTCACTTGCCAACTAAATCTACTATTTAAATATTCTATATCTTTTGTTCTTATCTGTTGAACTCTTGTATCTTTGTAAACAACAGAAATCTGATCGTTCTGGGTACTCATTCCTAAAGATGTATCAGTTCCATAGTTATTTATTTTATGATGTTCAACTCCTAAGACTAGCTTTAAAAAAGTAAAAGAATAGTTATTTATAGAACTGAAAAAAATAATTTTATATGAGTAATCTTTTTAACCCCACCCATTTTATACTACTTGTTTATATTTATTGTTAGTTTTCAAAGTATGCATGATATCCTGATAACTTTTAGGTTTTCACTATTTTGTTATATTTAAAAATATATATTATTACAAACACAATAGTCACCTATTCCTTCTTTCTTAAAACACATATTGGCCACCTATCATATTACCACATATTGTTCTAGGTACAATAGTAGTAGCAATTAAACAAAATAAGGCTTGCTCTTTTCATGTTTTTTCTTAACAAATTTCTAATATTCATTCATTAGTGTATACTTTCATTGTTTGGAATTTCAATACCAATAATAGTCTAAAGGTTAAGCTAAGGTTTTCAAATGTAAGTCCCTAACATTTTTACTTTATTTGATTTTCTGTTTTCTTTTAAGCACACTGTATTTCATGACACATCTTTCAAAATATGTATATCAAATAAAAATTGTTTTTAAAACCAAGGAAAGTACAATCTCAGTGCACATACCTACAAAAATTAATAGTGGTGCAAAAATTATGCACAGCCAGCAAAACTAGCAAAATTAATGTGCTGATCCTAACCAGATTTGCAAAAATGCAAATATTGCAATTTTTATCTCACACAGTTTAAAGAGATAAATTTCAAGAAAAGCAATACATTTTTCTTTATGAAAGTAACAGTGAGATCAAATAAATTGTGATACCATACTATTGCAACTGCAAATTATGAAGAAACTATTTGTTGGCAACTTTGTATTTCCCTCCATAAGATGCACATTTTAAAATATTTTTTGACATAGAAAAATATTTATATATTTATAAGAATGTTATTGTTCACATTATTTACAAATACTACTAAGTTTGTAAGTAAGACTGCAGTTTTTGACAATGCATTTTACAGTTTGCCTACTTAACTCTTATTAATTTACTTCTATTTGTGCATGAAAGAGAATCTAATATTAAAACTAGTAACAAATCAAAGTCTAAGGTCATGATGGAATTAGGAAGCCATACAAATATTTTAAAGTAAGCCTCTTCTGTAAGACAATAATCCAATGGGTAGGTTATGTTTATGATTAGTGATAGAAAAGGGGCTGGAATATGCTATAAAATGCAGGTTTCACTTTAAGAAAGAAGGGAAGAAATTATATCCTTTAAGATATATAGTCATATGATGAGGATTGTTTGAATGTTTAGGTTTAGAAAAGTGTCTTCTCACAGTCCACTACAAAACTTTAAAATAAAGGTATTTTAAAGCTATGAATAATAGACTAGTAGTGATCAAAAAATATTTTAAAAAAATATATCCAGTACAGATAAAAGAACAATGACATACAACATATAAGATATGAAACTAAGGTCCAAGAGAAGTTTTCTTTGCTCTGAAAATTAAATTTGTGAGATAAGTGATATAAAACTATGGCTTAAGAAGGAGCTGCTACATAAATAAATGAAAATATAACAATATAAAAGCAAATAAAAGAAAAAGGATAAAACTCAAGCCTTTAAGTAAATGTATGCTAAATCTAAAGTTGTTGATTTTAATTACATAGGAATTGGAAACTAAAGATAAATATAAGAAATGTCCCTACCAAGTAGGTAGCAGCTAAGATATTTGAATAAATGAAGGGATCATAAGAATTTTCTCCCTAGAATATTATTTTAAAAAGAATGCAGAAAGTAGAGATTAGGAAAAATGTATCTCTACCTGAGTTTTCATCTCTATCTTTATACATCTACTGTATACATCTAGATGGATAGATAAAATGGGTAATAAGCATTTATGAGTAATGAGGAAGACATGGAAATGTGATAAAAATAAAGTATTACAGGCCAATACTTTTATCTGGAAAGGTTCAAAGTGTGGAGAAAAATAAAGATAACCTCAAGATAAAGATTAAAGGCAACAAATTTACCATCAGGGGGTTTTATCACTCACTGAACTAGGTTATATGCTCCACATAATGATAGCATGAGGAATTAAGTTGAGGAGAGTTGTTTACAGTTGTTTGTTAATTTTACTACTTAATTTTCTGCATAAAATTTAAAGTATGTGGCCTCCCTGGTGGCGCAATAGGCTAAGCACAGCAATATGAAGCTATTCGGAAGCACTGCAACACAAGTTCGATACCCATCCAGGGAGCTTCCCACATGACGCAGCAGGCCTCTCCTGCCTCGCCCGCTGCTCCCCTCAGCAGTGTACTTCAGAGGATCTGCCTGTTCTGCTCCCCACTCTGTCTCTGGTGAATCCTCTCACCACCCCACACCTCTGGCCTATACCCCAGCTTGTAAGCATAAATAAATAAATCTTTAAAAAAATTAAAGTATGTGACTAAAGTAGTAGTCTTAGTTACTTTATAGTTACTATCTGATTTTTTTTTCACAAGAACATGTTGATATCAAGAACTTTTGTATGGATTCAGGAACATTTTTTATCTTGTGGTTTAGAGAAATGGTATCAATTTCCCACTTACACATTAGATTTCACAATATTTTTTTTTCAAAATTTGTTTTTCTTTCAAAAATTGTTTGCAGTAGAAATGCAGTAAAACAAACATATACCAACATTCCTCTCACATTGAATGCACCTATAAAATGTAAATAGAATATGTGAAACAACCATTTGAGGTCTCTCTAACATAAATATCATGAGACAGGTTGAAGCAACACATCAAAATTCAATGTCCTAAAGCAATGGCAGAGAATTTATATGTTTTCCCTCAGGATCATGAACCCAAAACTGAGAATTGCAGACAGAGAGATCCCAGAGAAACCAGTTTTGGCTTGAAAAGTTGTGGAAAAGGAAACTTCTAAACTTAGAGAGTATAAAACCATGTTTCTTGTCTTCATAAAATGTCAAGTATTTCCCTTCAGATCTTAGAACCTATGTCAATATAATAAAGTCCACATTTTACAAACAAACAGCCAATACAGTTTTCAAAGGTGAAAAATCAAAAGTTTTCCCTTTAAGATCAGAAACAAAAAAAAGGATGTCCATTGTTACCATTTCTGTTTGATTAGTAGAGGCTTTGGCTAGATCTATCAGACAAAAGCAGGAAATAAAGGGAATCCAAGTTGGAAAAGGAGACGGGAAATATAATCATTAATAGATGATTCTCTTTCTCTCTCTCTCTCTCTCTCTCTCTCTCTCTCTCTCTCTCTCTCTCTCTCTGTCTCTCTCTCTGTCTCTCTCCCCTAAAGAATCTACCAAAAAGCTCTTAGTAATAATAGTTGATAAAGCAATCTGACAGGTAACAAAATCAACAAACAAAAAACCTGCAGCTTTTTTACATACAGTGAACTAGAAAAATGAAATTATGAAAATAGCTCCATTTACAATTGCTTCAAAATGAATCAAATACCTCAGAACCTAACTAGGCAGGTGAAGGCCCTATAAAAAAGTGCTACAGAATGCTATTGAGGGACTTACATATAAGGACATATAAGACATTTGGAGATGGAAAGAGAGGCCATGCTCATGTATAGGGAGAACCAACATAATTAAAATGACTAACATGCCTAAAGTGATATATCAATTTAACAAAATTCCCACCAAATACCAAAAAATATTTTTCACAGAAGTTGAAGAAAAATATTGAATTTAATATGAAACACAAATGCATTATGAAGCAAAAACAAGTAAGAGCAATATGAGAGAAAAGGAGGCATCACATTATCTCATTTCAAATTTTACTTAAAGCAGCAATACTAAAAACTGCATGGTATTGGCATAGAAATAGATACATGGATCAATGAAATGACATTGAAAACCCAGAAATAAATCCATGAGCATATCAGTATCTAATCTATGACAAAGCAACTATGACCTCACAATGGGGAAAGACTATCTCTTTAATAAACAGTGCTGATAAAACTGGGAAGCCTTACATAAAATAATGAAGGTGGATCACTCTCTAACTCCACATGCAAATATAAATTCTAAATGGATTATAGACTTACATAGAAGACTTGCAGTAAAGAAAATATATACATACAGGTGAAAACTTAAGGATATATTCCATGATGTCAATGATAAAGATATTTTTGGAGACTTGACCCCTATGACAAGGAAAATTAAAGCAAAATCAAACAATAAATTTTACACAGTAAAGGAAAATAAGAAAATTATAAAGATACACTAAATGGGAAAAAATAATCATGTAAAATGTAACTGACAGAATTAATAGTCAACATATATAAAAATCTTATACAATTCAACAAGAACAAACAACTCAGTTAATAAACGGGAAATAGTTACAAACAGACAATTCATGAAAAATGATATGCAGAGGTCAATACATATATAAAAAATGTTCACCATCAATTCAAACAAGAGAGATGCAAGTTAAAATAACAAGGCAAAACCATCTCAGACATGTGAGAATGGTTTGCATTGAAAAGAGCCATAACAACAAATGCTGGAGAAGATGTGGACAAAAAAGCAACCTGTTACATTGTTGATAGGAATGTACACTAGTGTGGCCATTCTGGCAGGTGATCTGATTTTAGCTTAAAATACTAAAAATAGGAATACTGCATGATGCAGCAATCCCACTCTTGGCCTATCCAAAGAACATGAAACTATCAATGATAGAAACAAAAAGTTCTATTATATTTATTACAGCACTATTTGCAATAGCTAGGACATGGAAGCAATGTACATGTCCTTTGACAGACAACTAGATCAAGGCTTGTTATATTCACACAATGGAATATTATTCAGTCAAAGGAAAGATGAAATATAGCCAATTTCAGCACAATGGAGTTAAGAGATTTATGTTTGTCAGAATGACAAACACATCACTAGTTTTCTCAACTCACTGATTATTTGAAAACTGCTTTTTTAAAAGAAGTTAAAATATGTGTGCATGCTCACAAAATAAATTTTTAAGGGAAAATATGAACAGCACACTCTCTTACAATGAGTATTTGCAATGCTCAAAGATGAAATATACTCATTATTATAAATCAGTGTTTTACCATTTAAAGTACAAGCAAATTATTTTTTTAGATCACAACTATATTTGAACTTAAGATCTTTATAAGGGAATAGATATGTTCTTAGTAGATATAATAGAGTTTGGTTTATACTTTGCATTTTAATCTATTTACTTATTTCTGTATATATTCAGTATTTTTTTTTTATTGAGGCAATATTGGTTTATTATGCTCTACGTGATTCAGACGTACAGACTCACACCTTTTCAGATGAAAGTTACTACACAACACCCAGCTGAGAAACCCACTGAATCTGCTTTCAATCAGATGAGTTTCAAGAGGCCAGTCTTAGTATTTAGAATTCTATATGAATGAGATAATGTTAGATGCAACCTAACTATTTACAAGTTTTCTGAACCCAGTTTCCCAAGTATATTTAGTGCTTGAAACCTTTGGAGAAAACCCATTAGCAGTCTTTGAAGCACTGAAATCACTAACACAATAGTAAGGAAACTTATTTTGTATAGTAATGATGAAAGAAAAAATGCTAACTAGTATCTTCTGATCATCATTTTTTTTCCTCGTAGAAAAAGACAACTTTGCCCCATCCTCAAATCTTAATTCTCATCTCTCTTTTTTAATTGGAATACGATTAAGATATAGCATAAGTTTGAAGTGTGTAATACATTGATTTAACACTTATATACTGTGCATGGAATAGTTTTCCTAGTACAGGTGACTGAAAATATATTCATTAACCATAATTTGAATTATAGCAAAAACTTTTAAATATTTTTCTTTGGGGGCCTCCCTGGTGGTGCAACGGGTTAAGTTTCAGCCTATGAGGCTATCCGCAGCCACTGCAGCATGAGTTCGATACCCGGCCAGGGAGCTTCCCACATGATACAGCAGACCTCTCCTGCCTCGCCTGCTGCTCCCCTCGCAGTGTTTTTCAGTCAATCTGCCTGTTCTGCTCCCCACTCTGTCTCTGGTGAATCCTCTCACCCTACCCTCACACATCCAACCTACACCCCAGCTTGTATGCATGAATAAATAAATCTTTAAAAAATATAAAATAAAAATATTTTTTTCTTTGAAATTATCCAAATAATATCTAAGTGTAACACATTTCTTATTCAGTTATTGTCATTTCATAAGTACAAAGAAAAAGTTTTAGATTGCTACAATTTTACAATGCATATTCCTTTAAAAATCAAAGTTATCATGAAAGATAGTGTCTACATTCAAGCATCATCTGTCAAATGGGATTATAAGAAAGATTAAGGAACTAAGAAGTGGATGTTTCTGGACTGGTCATCAGAAGTGATTTAGTGCTTCTATTGTCATCTTCAATATGTAATCACGAAAATGTCATGATAAAACTGTAATCCCTGGTCAGTAAGTCAAGCCCAGTAATTTTACAATAAGTGGGATTTAAATCTTTTGAAATTTTGATTTAACATCCTTGGTCATAACTACCTGGAGGATTTCTGGAGAATTTCTAATAAAGACTACTATTAGTAAGTCATTAACATGTAATGCATGGAATATTGTGTATCATCCAACCATAATTAGATGACATGACTTTTATTGCATTATAATTTATAGAAGGACATTGAGGAACTGATTTCTACTTAAAATATACATGTTTGAATAGTTTCATATCTATGAAATGGAGTGATATTAATAATTAGCCAATATATATAATTTATTGTACATTAAAATATCAATTTCTGATACTTCAACAATATTTCAAATGTTTTGTTTCCTTGACAAATAGGGCAATAGGCACATTGAAGGTAAACTACTTAAAGTCAGAAAAATCTAAGTTTTAGCTTTGTTATTTAGGGGCTAGTATTAAAAAAAACAGGAAAACTTATCTGAGTTTCAAATTTCTCATGTGTAATATAATAATATGTATATCTTTTCCATCACATTATTGTACTATGATTTTGGAATGTGACACATAGAACACTTAACACTACATGCAAGACACATGTTCAAGATGTTAGTCACAACCTACCTGCATAATCTTTCATTCTACTAGACAAACTAGGAAAAGACATTGGTGTTAGTGGTAATAGTATGTACAAATACTAATTTTCACCTATTCTGAATAACTTTAGGTCCCTTTTCTCAATAATTCTGCTAAGGCCAACAGGAACCTCCGTATCGTTGAATGCAAAGGATCATCTCTCCATTCGATAAGAGTAGCATTCAACATGGCATTTTCTAAAACTTGATTCTATCCCTCCATGTCCAATTGACAGAATCATGTTTGTTTGTTGTTGTTTTTAAGATTTATTTATTTATGCAGACAAGCTGGGGTTTAGGCCAGAGGTGTGGGGTGGTGAGAGGATTCTCCAGAGATAGAGTAGGGAGCAGGACAGGCAGATCTACTGAAATACACTGCTGAGGGGAGCAGAGGGCGAGACAGGAGAGAGAGGTCTGCTGCACCATGTGGGAATCTCCCTGGTCGGGTATCTAACTCCTGCTGCAGTGGCTCTGGATAGTTTCATAGTGCTGCGCTTAACCCATTGAGCCACCAGGGAGGCCCCATGTTCAGTTTTTAAAAATCTCATTTAAGGGCCTCCCCGGTGGCGCAGCGGTTAAGCGCTGGGCTGTGGAGCTGTCGGCAGCGGCGACCTGAGTTCGACGCCCTGCTGGGGAGAATCCCACATGGTGCGGCAGACCTCTCCTGCCTTGCCCGCTGCTCCCCTCAGCAGTGTATTTCTGATCTGCCTGTTCTGCTCCCCACTCTGTCTCTGGTGGACCCTCTCGCCACCCCATGCCTCTGGCCTGTACCCCAGCTTGTATGTATAAATTAAAAATAAAATAAAATAAAATAAAAATCTCATTTAAAAACTGCTTTTACATCATTTTATACCCTTTCTTAAATATCTCACAGTCACTTTAAATTCAGTATATATATAAAAAAATATCAACTAATTAACTTCTTACGCAACTGCAGTTCATTCGCTGATTATTCTCTTTAATGAAATAGGCATTATCCTTCTAAAACCTATTCATCATCCTGAAATGATCCATTTCCATCACCCTGTTTCAATTTTGTCTTTTGTATCTCCTGAACATTTGCTCAAACCTTCTGTTTGTCTCCATTTCCATCCCCTAAACATTTTCCTAGTGTGACTAGTGCAGTAATCCCTTTGCCGAATTTCTTCCATTGTTTCTAGCTGTCTTCTATTATTCATATACAAACATGACAGTTATTTCATAAAGACAAATGATGGGAGATCATCTAATCTATAAAACATATAAAGGCTTTCCATTGCCCTTCCTTTTTTTTAATAGTCATAAAATTTCTTATCAAGGCCCATCAGGCAGTTTATAACTTTCCCTTCACCTCTATCTCATTACTGTGTGTGCTGTGCCGTGTGTGTGTGTGTATGTGTGTGTGTGTACTTGTTTTTTATTCTTCCCTCACTTTATGTTATGTACAGTTTGAAGTTCATTTCACACTTATCTTCAAGTCATTTCATTCTCACCTTTCATTCATATGCAAGTTGTGTTCTTTCCATCATATTTTCCCCCCCAAGAGTTGACCCTTCCTTCTAATTCTCCCCTCAATCCTCTTGATTTTGGTCACATTTCCAAATGTTATTCTCTCATAGCAACATCTACTTCTCTTTCATGGCTTTTTCTGCTTTTTCAATTTCCACTCCTGTTACTTTTTTATCTAAGGCATAAGATTCAGAAGGCAGGGACTACATCTGTCTTCACTTGCCATATTTTCCAAAGTGCCTAATAAAATGATTGTATCATTTTGGGTAGTCAATACTTTTTTTTTAATAAATAAATAAGCAAAAGGAGCATCCCAAATGAATAAGCAAGAACATAGATGATATCTATGTTCCTAATAAAGTGCCTAATAAAATGATTGTATCATTTTGGATAGTCAATACTTTTTTTTTTAATAAATAAATAAGCAAAAGGAGCATCCCAAATGAATAAGCAAGAACATAGATGATATCATGGGAAATTCAATATAGGATTGTGGTACACGATAGAAGTAATCTACTTATGATTGGTTCTTTACACCAATTAAAAGAATTCTGTAGGGCCTCCCTGGTGGTGCAGCGGTGGAGCTGTCGGCCGCTCGCAATGCGAGTTTGACGCCTGGCCAGGGAGAATCCCACGTGGTGTGGCAGACCTCTCCTGCCTCGCCCGCTGCTCCCCTCAGCAGTGTATTTCTGATCTGCCTGTTCTGCAGCCCACTCTGTGTCTGGTGAACTCTCTCACCGCCCCACGCCTCTGGCCTGTACCCCAGCTTGTATGTATAAATAAATCTAAAAAAAAAAAAAGAATTCTGTAAACCCATTTAACAAAATCAGATTATTTCTGGTTTACAAAACATGTAATATATTGATAGAACTTAATGGATCATATAGTCAATTTAAGGAAATGTGAACTTCCCATACTTTGTGGAATTGAAGCAGAAATGATACAAAACTAGTTTAATGAAAGATGTTTTTACTATGATCTATGTTAAGATTCCAGTAAGTTCCTAAAGAGTAACTGTGAAAAGATCTTTGTGAGAAATGAAGAACAATTATTCTTGAATCTAATTTGTAGCCAAAGAGAAGCTTAATGAAATTATGAAAGTGTTTAAGTAAATCCAAATTTGTGTGACAGTGCACTGTATACCCTGTTTAAGTGTGAACCTTCTAAAAATATGGTAATTTCTTATCATCATAAAACATAGACTGATTGACAGTGGGAGCAAACTGTGGGTATATAATTATTACAACTTCTTCGTTATAAATCTAAATTATCATAAACTACCCATTTTATTCACTTTTATCATTCAATCATTGTCAAATTCCATCATATCCCATTAATGCCATGGATAGTGATTGACACATCAGGATTTTACTACATAGTTAGCACTAGTATTCAGTAAATGAAATAATAGTCCTACAATGAAGGAATTGATATAAAAATTATTTCAACTTATCTTTTTTCAATACACTTACTAAGTCTATTCCCATGATAGTTTTTTCAGAGCTTCAGCCCAAATTTCTATATTTAACATCTTTTCAGAGAAATCAAGTAGATATTGAAGAGTGTAATGCAATTAGATATGCATTTTCCTAAGTAATTCAGATTAACATCACCCTAAATTATTCTCTTTGATGAGACAAGTTATTATTACTTGAACAATAAAAATGAAGAATATATAGTAATAAAAGTTATAACCTTTGAAATAAAAGTTATAACCCTGTCAAGTTCATTGTAATGTCCAAGTCATGTTTATCTTTTGATTTACATAGGGGTAATTTAGCAAGTCTCCAGCACATTGCCTTTAAGAATTCTTCTTTTGCCACTAGTTCAGTCAATAATATATTAGAACCGAATCATATGACCATTTCTCCATACACACAAGAAGGTGATTTAATTTTGTTTTTGGTTAAGCATTTAGATGATCTGTTGAAATTTATCATTAATAATAAGAAAATTAGTATGTTCAATGTGTGATTTTATAAAAATTATATCACATATTATTTGATATCATTGAAAGTCTAGTACCTTAAACTCTAAATATTCTCTCAATTAATCAGTATTTCCAGATTTGTATCCCTTCCCATTCAAGTCAGGATCCAGTTCTATTTTCTCCAATACCTCAACTACCACAGTCCAGTACTAAACAATCTCACATATTTTGTTCTGAATTAATCTTCATTCTGAAGTAATCCATTCATTTGGTTCTATGTTTGTATGCCAATATTAAACAAAGATCTTGGAGACAAAATAATTCCCAGTAGCACAGATTTTATGCCGTGGTGTATATAGGTCCTCAACATCAAATTCTGTATCAAAGCTAATTGAAGATCAGTTCCATGAATCACCTCTTCATTTCTGGCCTCTGGTCATTAAAACCACCACTTTCCCCTAAAAAATACCCATCGTTTCTGCCCTTCTCTGTCACTCACTGCCAGGCTCTATACATCTACCCCATCCATTCTTACAGCTGAATATTTAATATGCCATTAATTCATCATCTTTTCTTTATTCTAGACATTTATTTCTTCTCTTTTATAGCAACATTTCATAAAAGAATTGTCTGTCTTTGCTCTCTTCACTTTCCAGTTTTAATTATAAATATATTTTTTTCATTTTGGAACATACCTGACAGATGATGCTATAGTGCCCTTGTCTAGTTCCCTTCCAGAACAGAAGATCTTACTCTCCCTGGTGTGGGGAATATTTCCTGTTGTGTACTTTAGTTGAGTATTGTGCTGGCAATAACTTTCTGACAAGGAACCACCTCACTCAAAGTTAAGCCTTGCTGGACGTCTACGTCCTATTGAACTAATTAATGCAGCTATCCATGCTCCTTACTTCCTGGCCTCCTTGAAACAATTCTGATGATCCATCCCAGCTTTAATGTCCATGACACTGACTGAGGCCTTTCATGTCATACTGAGTAAGTGGATCTGAGCATCACACAGGAAGCACTGCACAAAACTCCATGTTCCCTCACCCAGAGCTTCTCCTCTGTATCACAGCTAAAGCCAGAGGTGCTCCTTCCCCAGCCATGAGGAAGTCTGCTCATGGTGGTTCAAAGCTGTCCTTCTCTCTTTAATTGCCTTAAGCCAAAGATTAGACCGACACATCAATTTGGAAAGATAAAAAAAGCCAAATCCCTTACTTCAGAAAATGCTGAAAGGTCAGACCTTCTCGATATCTCCAACAGTATAAAGAATTTATTCTGTGTAAATCGTCCCTACGTCACACACTCCACAACTTCCTGAACACATAACTCCATCTCAAAGTTGATTTCTAGAGGGAAACACCTAATAAAAACCCAAATTCAGCTCCCCCCTGCTCTCCCACTTGAATCATTGCCGTACAGTAAGCTCATACTCCTTATGTGGCATGCAAGCCTAAAAGAGGGGAGGTCTCCTTCTCACCTTGACTATGCAGATGCCTCTCTTTTTCTTTCTTCTTTTCCTAATAAACCTGACCTTTTAAAATGCAAAAAAATAAAAAATAAAAATAAAAAGACTGTAAAATATAAAAACAAAACTACTCCACACTGCTCCATTTTCTAGTGACACTAATACGCATTTTTTTTTCAGATGACAAATTACCTTTATTCTCTCCAGTGATTTTTGCACATTCTCCAATCTTGTTTTAACTTTTCATTCCTTTCCATCCCCACTGGGTAGATACTTTTAATTTACACTGATCTCAAATTAGCTTGCTTCCTGTTCTCCCCGGTCTACAAGACTCTACAAGACTTGGTCAGCTAAATGTATGATAAACTCTTTAGCATTCTGTACATTTAATATCATATGCCTCCTCACACTCTATCATATCACCATTTTATTTTTTATTTTCCCTCTCTAGATGCATGTTTCACAAATACATCGTGTTCACCATTAACTATTACGTACTTGGCTACACTGCTTCAAATGTCAAAGAGGATCAGCACCATTAGCAAAATTAATTTTATAAAAAGAAACATATAAATATGAGTATACATATTTACATATCCATAGGATTTCCATGTGTTAATTTATTTCAGAAGCATGTATAAAACAGGTGTTACAATCTGATTATTGTGTCAGAACTTGAGGATACAAATTAAATAATTTGCCTCACCTGCCTCAAGTAGGTTTCTGCTCAAGGTATCATAGTAAGTTATAAATTTGTCTTATTTTCAATGAATTAAATAATATAATAATTCAGACATAAACTTGGTAAAATAGTGGTACTCAATAGAGAAATGACATGATAATTCTTTAGAAAACTAATTCTGTGCTAGCATTGTACAGTTAGTTGTAGAACTAGGGAAGAAAATTTAGTTTAAAGGTTTGTTGCTTTTATCCAGGGAAGAAAAGGTGATGGCTGAAATAAAACAATGATCATGGAGATGGTGAGAAGTGGGTGGTTTAGAGAGGAAAAAGCAAAGATATGAGGTGATATTTGGAGACTAAAAGAGAGAGATAAAGGCAAACTGAAAAACAAGCAGGAGTCACATTTCTCAGTTTTAGAAAAGTGACTGCATAATGTTCGGTATTGTTTATTAAAGATCTTAGAGGAGAAATAGGTCTTCGAGCAAAATATGAATTCCATTATGACAAGTTAATTGTAAGGTGCCTACATGCTGTGTAATTGGTGATCAGTTAAGATTCTATTATTCACTGTATACATTCACAAGTACTTAATGATCTACTTATTGTACAGTAGTCACTATTTTAGAAAATGGAGAAGAATATTGATATGCGTATTTCCTGCAATCCAAGTATATTCACTGGGGGCAAAAACAAAAACAATGGAGGGTACACATTTACAAAACGTACTGACAGAAATACATTTCAAAAGTGATTGTCTTTTTTAAGTCTGCATGAAAGTGGGGAGGAATACAGAAATTCTGTTAAAAGGAGCTTGACATCTGGGCCGCCCCAGTGGCGCAGCGGTTAAGCACTGCGCTGTGGAGCTGTTGGCAGCGGCGAAGCGAGTTCGACACCCGGCCGGGGAGAATCCCACATGGTGCGGTAGACCTCTCCTGCCTCGCCCGCTGCTCCCCTCAGCAGTGTGTTTCTGATCCGCCTGTTCTGCTCCCCACTCTGTCTCTGGTGAACCCTCTCACCGCCCCACACCTCCGGCCTGCACCCAGCTTGTATGCATAAATAAATAAATATTAAAAAAAAAGGAGCTTGACATCTGCATGGAATCCTGAGAAATAAATAATATGCAATCTTATTAAATGATGTAACATTTTTAAAACATCCCACTTGATGCAAAGGGAATATTTCTCATTAAATATTGTTTGGAAAATGTACCTACTGGGTAAATGTTAAAATTTCAAATCACAGGGTGCAATAAATACTGTTCAACTTGAATCGTTACATCTATAAAGAATAAACCATACATATTTAAGGAAATAATATGGGCTATATATGTAGATCTACATGGGACTAGACTTTTCCATTATGTAGCTAACATATTAAATCATAAAGAAAAATATAAACAAATTTGACTATTTTAAAATAAATGTCTGGAAATCAAATAGTAAGAAGATAGATGTGACATAAATTTTATAATCTGTACTTTCAACCCCATAATATGTAAATATTCATGATAAAATGCAAAGTATCTTGTCATATATTACATAATTGCTAAAAGCAAAGTCACTATAAACAGAAATAAATTAATAATGAATGTTAAGTATAAAATATATTCAATCTCACAACAACTAGACAAAAAGCACTTTTAGGAGGAGACTGTTAGATGCCAGTTAATTAAATAAACACTCAGAATTACATAGTGAATGAAACATTTTCCCTGTTTTGACATTGCTTTTAATCTAGTGGAGAAAACCACAAATAGTAAACAAACACATGTTTAAGACTCTATGGTATTTACGTCCATACACATATGTGATAATATTCAGTCAAACTGAGTTGATTATTCATGCAAGAAGAACAGATACGGGCCTCCCTTGTGGCGCAACGGTTGAGCGCTGCGCTGTGGAGCTGTCAGCAGCGCGATGTGAGTTCGAGGCCCAGCTGGGGAGAATCCCACATGGTGTGGCAGACCTCTCCTACCTCGCCCGCTGCTCCCCTCAGCAGTGTATTTCTGATCTGCCTGTTCTGCTCCCCACTCTGTCTCGGGTGAACCCTCTCACCGCCCCTACGCCTCGGGCGTGTACCCACACTTGTATGTATAAAAAATAAATCTTAAAAAAAAAAAAGAACAGATATTTCTACCAAAATTGTGATAGTGGTCTATAGATGTTATAAGAAATGGCTAACATAATCATTATAATGATAAACATATAAGTATACATTAAGGAAGGAAATGAGCAAGGTGTAGAAGAAAAAGGGAAGTGGTGAAACAACAGGAATGGATTTCTTATACTTGTTTGGAAATTTAGTGAAGTGAGATAATGTTCAAGTTGAGATTAAGAAATGGAAGTAGAAGGGTAAAAACAGAATATTTTACTCAAAGTGGAAATGTATTACTCAGAGTAATAGAATGAAAGTACTTCCAAAAAGATTTAAAAAAAGAATAAAAGGAAATTTCTGGAAATTATGGGTTTGCTTAGTGTCTTGGTGGTGATGATATGATGAGTATATACATATATCTAACCCCATTAAGATGTATGCTTTAAAATTTTCCAATTTTCTGCATATCAATTATACTTTAATAAAATTTTTAATAAATCAAAAAAAATAAATAATTGATTTGTAAGAGTACTGTGTTTGGTAACAATATCGAGTAGGACAGGTTTGAAAGGAACAGTGAAGTCACAAGGAAGATTAAAAATCTAAGAAAGAAAGGTTCTGCCCCCAATTCACTGAAGCATTATTTACAATAGTTCACCACTGGAAACAACATAAGTCTCTGTCAATATATGACTGATTAAAGAACTTGTGCTGGATATACAAAATGGAATACTCCCATTTACCATTTTTTACAAAAGTTGAAATCCTGCCAATTGTAACAAAATGGTATTATGTTTAGTGAAATAAGTCAAATGGAGAAAAACAAACACTGCATAAGTTTTCTCATATGTGCTTCAGGACTTAAGCAAATGAATGATCTAAATAAAATAAAATTAAACTTTTAAACTATGACACCATATTAGTGGTTACCAGAGGGGTAGGGCGGGAATAGGATAGATAAATCAGATAAAGAGTCAATCATATGGTGAAGGATAGAATTGAGTGTTTAGTGGCAAACAAATAATGTAGTGTACACAGATATTGATTTATAAGGAAGCATACCTGAAATCTATGTATCATGTATTGTTGCTTCAATAAAAATATTTATTTATATATTTTTACAGATTTATTTATTTATGCATACAAGAACTGAGATGTAGGCCAGAGGTGTGGGGTGGTGAGAGGACCCACCAGAGACAGAGTGGGGAGCAAAACAGGCAGATCAACTGAAATATGCTGCTGAGGGGAGCAGCGGGCGAGTCAGGAGAGGTCTGCTGCATCATGTGGGTCAGCTCTCTGGCTGGGGATTGAACTCCTGTTACAGTGGCTGAGACTTAATCTGTTGCTCCACCAGGGAGGCCCAGCTTCAATAAAAAAAATTTAAAGGTGGTGGAAGACACCAAGTTTAACTTGGTCAAACTTTCTACTCAAGCTATTTCTAAAATAGACAACCCAGAATTAGATCAAAAGCTTTTATTCTTGATTTTTCTTATTTTAGTAACTTTTATAGATGTTACTTCAAAAAAATTGTAAAACACATTACAGTGAGCTACTAAAATTAAAGATAAAGAATTTAAGTGAAAATAGTATCTCTTTGCTAGTCTATCAGTCATGCCTCATTAAGTAAAGCTAAATTGCAATTTTCCATTTATCTGCAATGAAGAAAAGCAGTCTTATCTTTGCAAAATCTAACACTTACTTGTTTGTAGAAGAGTGAAATGAAGGAGTAAGGGGGAATGATGTTTCCTTCTCTGAAAGCATTTCTTTGCTACTTATCTATATTGATAGACAGATATTAAAGAATTTTAGTATTTTTAAACAGAAAAATACTTTATTTCTCCCCACTGATTTATGTTGGCCTTACATCTTCTTTACCAATTAAATTATTTTCATATATTTCTCTTGCCTAATTGTTGTAGCTAGGAATTCCAGTACTATGGAATAGTGATGGATTGGCCATCTTTGCCTTATAAAAGTTCTTAGAGGGAAAGACTTCATAGAATTTTGTTAGGTGTGGGTTTGTCATACTGACCTTTATTATATTGATTTATGTTCCTTCTATCCTCACTGTGTGATAGTTTTATAAGAAATGAATGTTGAATCTTACCAAATGATTTCTCAGCATATATTGATGTGATAATGTTATTTTCATCTTTCCTTTTGTTGATGTGGTGAATTACATTGATCAGTTTCTGATGTTGAACCATACTTGCATCCTTGAAACAAATTCCACTTAGTTGTGATGTATGATCCTCTCAAAGAATTTTTCAATTTGGTTTGATAAGATATTACAGATAATTTTTGCATCCCAGTTATGCAGGGAAATCTGTGTGTAGCTTTCTTTTTATTGTATGATTTCTTTGTCTGGTTATGGTATCAAGGTAATACTGGTCTCAAACAAGGTGTAATGAAGCATTCCATATTTCTCAATTTTTCGAAGGAGTTTGACAAGGATGGGTATTTTATCTTCTTTTAAGTTTTAGGAGAACTTCCTTATGAAACTGTGTTGCGTTTTTGTTTTGCGGGGGAACTGATTATTGTTTCAATTACCTTACTTGCAACTGGTATTTCATGTTACCTATTTCTTCCTGAATTGGTCTCAGCATTTTGTGTATTTCTAAACCTTTGTGTCTGCTAGGTATTCAACTTTCTGACATAAATGTTCATAGTAATATCTGATGATCCTCTGTATTTCTGATATATCTTTTGTAACATCTCCATTTCAGATTCAAATTATTAGAGCTTTCTCTCATTTGTCAGTCTAGCTAGACATTTGTCTATTTTACATTTACAAAGTCCCAGCTCAGCTTTACGGATACTTTGGAGAGTTTTTTGATTTTTATTTTCTTTATTTATGCTCTGATTTTTATTATTTCCTTCCCTCTACTGGCTTTTGGTTTTGTTTGTTGACACTTTCCTAGTTCCTTAAGGTGAGAGGTAAGATTATTTAAGTATTATCTTTTTTCGTGATAAGTGCCTACATTGTTATATACTTCTCTCTTAGTATTGCTTTTGCTGTATCCCATTGTTTCTGGTACGCATTATCCTCATTTTCCTTTGTACTGATGTATTTTTCAATTTTTTTCTTTGATTTCCTCATTAACACAATAGAAATTGTGTGCTAGTAGAAAGAGACAATGAGATTCTTCTAGGTAGAAAACAAAACAAATTAAAAAAAAAAATGTCATGGCAGGGTCACTGTAGGCACATACAAATCAACACCTCCCTAAGGAGCAACATCAGAGGATTAACACTGAGGGAGGAAAATAGACTCATGACAGTAATTCTTAGTGTCACTGAGCAAATAAAAAGGCAAGTAACAATATCAATCCCTGGATAAATATACTAGTAACCAGAATTTCTAAAATTATTACATGAAGTTTACAATTTCTTTTTTTTTTTTTTATTTATTTTTTTTTTACATACAAGCTGGGGTACAGGCCAGAGGCGTGGGGCGGTGAGAGGGTTCACCAGAGACAGAGCGGGTAGCAGAACAGGCAGATCAGAAATACACTGCTGAGGGGAGCAGCGGGCAAGGCAGGAGAGGTCTGCTGCGCCATGTGGGATTCTCCCTGGCCGGGTGTCGAACTCGCGTCACTGCTGCCTACAGCTCCACAGCGCAGCGCTTAACCGCTGCGCCACCAGGGAGGCCCGAAGTTTACAATTTCTAATAAAAAATTCCAACAAAGAAATAGTGAATCCAAGCAACAGGAAAAAAAAAAAGAAAAGAAAACATATTGCCTGTGTGTGTGACTGAATATTAGGAAATGACTTCAAAGTAGGTTTTTATAAACATACTCATAAAATGTTAAAAAATGATTAAGAAAGCAAAGGAAAATATGATGACATATTCCATAATACACAAAATGTTGATAAGGAGACAAAAATTAAGAAAAAATCATTTAACTTCTGGAGCTTTTCTTTAAGAATTCAGCAATAGAATTGAACTTTCAGAAGAAAGAATGTGACAGAAATGATTATCAATGAATGGATATGATGAAAGTCAAAGAACAGAGAGAAAAGAGAATGAAGGAAAATCAATAGAGCTTCATACTAGTGTGGAACACTATTAAGCTTACCAACACACAAACATACACATACACACACACAAACACATAAAATGGGAGCATAAAATAAGAGGAGATAGAGAAACCGAGCAAATGGTCAATGAGTAATGTCTGAAAATGTCTTCACTGGAAAACAGTAAGTTACATATCACGGAAATTAAATGTACTCCAAGGAGAATAAATACAAGGATATTCACAAAAACACATCATATTAAAAATACTGAAAATCAAAGACAAGGAAAATTTTGAAAACTGCCTATGCTGCTCATTTTTTATGGGGTAGAGGTTGGCAGCTAAATCCTAAGCATGAGCATTGGCAGCTAGAAAGCAGTGATACAGCCAATTCTAACTGCTCAAGGAAAAAACTGTCAACCAAGAATCCTATATCCAGCAAAGCTGTCTTTCAAAAATGAAGATAAAATAATGGCTTTCCCAGATGAACAAAAAACTAAAAGAATCTTTGCTATTACACATACCACATAAGAACTACTAAAGGAACTTATGCGTGCTGAAAGCAAATGACCCCAGATAGTAATTAAAATCTGTAGAGAGAAAAAATAAACGAAGCACCAGTCAAGGTATTGATATCGTTATAGAATATGATTTAAGTTAATTATTTCTTCTAGCAGATTTACAAAGTAATTGTATGAAATAATATGCACATACTGTATTGTTTGGCCTAAAACATATACTACGGTAACATATATATATATATTATATTTGTCAATAATGCCACAGAGGTGGAGGTAAGGACACCTAAATCACTGTACTGGATTAAAAAATTGACTGCAGATTGTATTATAGTAAACATACCCATGTATTTTTCCAACTGTACAATTGATAGATGCATATAAAAATTATACCAAAAATAAAAAAGAGAATAAAGCTATAAATGAACCTTATCTCTATATAACACTAAAATTAGCTTAGTATAAATCTGAAGCTGATTCTGATAAATGAAGGTATGTGGTAAACCCTAGAGAATCACCAGGTTAAAAATGCAATGCAAAGCAAAGCAGTGTATGAGGAATAAAGGAACAAGAAAAAATGATAAGTATAGAAACCAAAAGAAAAAAATTAAGATAATATCCAACTATATCAATGGTATCATTGAATGCGAATGAATTAAGCAATCGTCCTAATGCAGAGTGCCAGACTAGATTAAAAAAAAGAACAAAATTCAATTATATGCTATCTATAGGAGATACAAGTAAAACTCACATACAGATAAACTGAAACTTAAAGGATGATAAAAGATAAATAACACCAATAGTAACCACAAGAAGTAAATATTTCTAATAAATACAGATTTCTAATAAAATATCAACAAAATGCTTGCAAGCCAAATTCAGTTACATACAGAAAGAAAACTACATATGCCAAAACCAACTGCCATATCCCAGTAATTAAAAGTTGATTTGACATGCAAACATCAATTAATGAAATATATCAATATAATAAAAATCAAAAGTCTCATGATTGTTTTGATATTTTCAATAAAAGCATGTGAAAAATTTCAATGTTCTTTCATGATTAAAAAAAAAAGAAAAACATAAAAAACTGGGAATAAAAGTGAATTTCTTCGACCTGATTAAGGGCACTTATAAAAGCCCACAGCTACTATTGTATTTAGTGGTAAAAGCCAACATAACAACCTATAAAAACAGGAAATACAAAAAGGTTGTCAATGATCACCATTCTATTTAACACCGTATTAGAGGTTCCAGTCAGAGCACTAGGGAATGGAAAGAAAGTCTATTCATATTGGAAAGACAGACAATGCCACACTTTACTCAGTGATTATATAATCACTATTTTAAAATTATAAGGATTCCACTAAAAACTATGAAAATAAATAATGTCAACAAATTTACAGGAAGAAAGATCAATATATGAAATGAATAGCATTTATATATGCTTGCAATTTCATTTGCATTAACATAAGAAATGAACCATATAGGAATGACTTTAACTAAAATAGTGCAATACTTATTCTTTGAAAATTATAAATAAATGAAATAAATTAATGAACATCTAATTGGGAAAGCATTTCATGATCAATTAGAAGGCTTAAAAATGTTATCATGGAGATATTCTTCAACCTGATCTACATAGTGAACAAATAACCTCTCAGAATCTCAGTTTACATTTTTGCAGAAGCCCAGTTTCAAAATTCACATGGGAATGTAAGAGACTTAGAAAAGATTCAATGCCAAAAACACAATTGAAACAGGAAGACTCACACTTCCTGATTTCACAAAGAAAATCACAGTAATCAATACATTTTGGTATTAGCACAAGGTTAGACATGTAGATCAATAGAACAGAAATAATTATACAGAAATAAACTTACATATCTGCTATGTAAGTTATTATATACTTAAATATCTACGTCAACTGATATTTGATAAGGGTGGCAAAACCATTCAATGGTGAAAAAATAGTCTTGTCAATAAGTAGTGCTGGCACAGCTAGGAATCTAGAGGCAAAAGAATACATGAAATTCTCATTTAATCACATTGCAACTTGCCTGTTATTTAAAGGTTTGCATTTTGTTTTGTTTTGTTATATTTTTGGAGCAATGGAGGCTTATGACTATTTTAATGACTGGTTCATAAAATTTATTAAATTTGTCAAATGCGTATTAAAGATGTATTTTCAGCAACTGCTGAGTTTAAGAATCTACACCTCCTCATTAAATTGATCTTGCTGAGCATGTTCTTTGAAACTACATGATTTTTGTGGCTCTTTTGTAGATGTGCTCATCTGTTGATAAAAGATATCTATTTTGACATTATTTATTTTCATAATTTTTAGTGGAATCCTTACAATTTTATTTTTTTAAGAATTTTATTTATTTATGTATACAAGCTGGGGTACAGGCCAGAGGCGCGGGGCGGCGAGAGGGTTCACCAGAGACAGAGTGGGGAGCCGAACAGGCAGATCAGAAATACACTGCTGAGGGGAGCAGCGGGCGAGGCAGGAGAGGTCTGCCGCACCATGTGGGATTCTCCCCGGCTGGGCTTCGAACCTGCATCGCTCGCGGCTGACAGCTCCACAGTGCAGTGCTCAACCGCTGTGCCACCGGGAAGGTCCGAAATCCTTACAATTTTAAAACACAGATTATGTAAGCATGTACCCATGGATTAATTACATATGAAATTTATGTCCAAATTTAGTTCCAAATTATATTTATGAATAAAAAATTTCAATGTATATATCCTGAGTATATATTGCCAGGTACATAAGACATGATCTACACAATTTTCCTTGGGATTTGTGACATTATGTTCCTACTTTTAATGGCATATATCTTTTCATTTATATTTAATTATATTTTTGTAAACAGCATGTAGCTGGGTTTTCCTCACTTTATTCTGTCAATGTAACTTAGCATATTTAGAATTCTCTATATTTACCTTTAATTTAAATAGTATTGTATCTGGGCTTTTTTCTACTCTCAGAATTTGGACTTCTTATTTGCCCTAGGTTTCTTATATTGCTTTTCTCGTTTCTTATTTTCTTATCAATTGAGTTGTTTTGCCCATTTTAATTTTTATATTCATTGCCTTGAGACATATATTCTGTAGTTTTTACATTTGTAGTGTTAATAAGCATGCTTAAAGTGGCTCAGCCAGCGTTCAGTGACTGAAACAGAAACCATCTAAAGTATATTAAGAAAAAGAAAAAAATTAACATAAGAACACCTTGCTTATGAAATTACTGAAACCACTGGAAGAATATTCTCCAAAAGCCTCACTGGGACTCTGGTGAAAATAGCTTATGCCATGGTGTAGTTGCTCTCCAGGATGAGGAAGCCAATACTCCCCCACCTACACTGCGATCACACCCGGGCGTGCATGAGTACAGAATCTAGTCACTAGCCAGCAGGAAAACAAACAAACAAACAAACAAACAAACAAAACTACACCACAAGAAACTGACTTTCCTACCTTCCCAAAGTTTAGCTGTTGCATGTTGGTGATTAAACCTAATTTTTATCAAGAAATTCACTTGCAAAGTATCCAGGATAGATAGTTTTCAAATTTGATCCTCTGTCTGACCAGAGTTCACTAGGAACTGGGTAGAAAGGAGCAACAATCAATCATATTCACTACAGCCAATTTAGCTACTCCATATCCAATTCATCTGGTACCTCAGTCTTCAAACAAATACAGCATCAACCTCACTCTGCATAATATAATCCACATCTTGTTGTTGCAAGAGAAAATATGCTCACTCTCCTCTCAAAGGGACAGGCCAAACCTCATCAGTCACTCCACCCGTCTTCCTGTATTTCAGACTAATTGGAAGCTTGAAAAACGGATGAGTTCTCCCTCTTTCAGAGACTTGGTTCTCTGAACATGCCAAATGGATTCTTATTTTTTTTCCCTTTGCCAAAGAGGTCAAAGCTTTATTTGAACACCTCTTGCCTTTACTTTATTTAATTTTTTAATTCATTAATTCTTTTCTTGCATTGTCGGCATCCCCATATCACCTGTGAACCATCACTGTATTCCCTTGTGTTCTTCTATCCCCCGTTTTGACATCCTCACTCCCCTTCTTTTGCTGTAAGCCTCAGATTTATGGTTAATTTGCTAGTTTTGACTTTTTCTTAACCTTTTGATTGGTTTCTCTAGATTCCATTTATAAGTGAGACCATCCAATATTTATCGTTTTTCCTAATGACTTATTTTGGCTAGCATAATTCCTTTCAGTTCCATCCTTCTTGCTGCAAATGGCATGAGTTTGTCATTTTTTGATTGCTGAGTAATATTCCATTGTGTAAATATACCATAACTTTTTGATCCTTCATCTATTTGGGGGTATTTGGGATGTTTCCATATCTTGGCTATTGTAAATAGTGCTGCAATAAATGCAGGGGTGCAGGTTTTCCTTTCAAATTAGTGTTTTATGTCATTTGGGTAGATTCCAGGGAGTGAAATCACTGGATCATATGGTAGATCCATTTTTAGGGAACATCTTACCTTTAATGGAGACTCTCCTCAGTGCTAATCTCAATCATTGCCCCAGCAATGTGTTATTACTTTTGGTTTACAATTCTATGGGGGAAGATTTTCTTGGTATTTCACTTAACTCTTTCTGGGTCATCATCCCTCACTCTGCAGTTCCCACAGCTATGGTAATGCTGCCCTTGTCTCCATCTGTCTGTCCCAGCAACACATTTCAAGCAAGAGAAATAATCACAATAGGTATTTATGGATGCTCATGTTAGGATAGTCTCACTATTAGAATAGTCTAACAAAACCCCTTCTTCACCTGAGTTATATACATTTTCACCATGACCTGTAAGTCAGTCATTTTGGTTCTCTAGTAGTTATCAGTCTCAGAACCAATGCTCACTGATATGAAAGTCTCATGGATTCCCAGCTGCTCTCCATCCAAGAAGCAGTGAGGGTGTGAAGATTCCAGTGAGGGGAATGTAACATTTGATTTAAAGGAAATGTGTAAGTTTGGGAATATTTGCCCACTAAACTAGCACAAAGTTCCATTCTGTGAGATTGCCAAAATATTCCTTATAGGTAAGATTCAAGCAAGATATGGGGAGCACAAAGTCTAACTTCTGTCACTGAAGTTTAGCCACTGAAGAGATCAACACAATAGCACAAATTTCTCAATATGTCAAAAATCATCTCTTTGAATTAGAGCTATTTTTGTTCTATGTTTTATTGCATTTTGTACCGGCAAATTTATTTTAGTTATTGAAGCAAAAGGAGAGAAAGCAACACTTTCACTGAATACTAACCTCTAGTGTGATGGCTGCTGCCACCGGCCCCTTCAGCATTCATGTGATTCACTCTGGACATTGCGACCAACATCTTTTTAAAGGAGGATTTTTAGAAAGTGTTTGTTTCTTACTTCCCTGCCCCATCCCCCCACCCCATAAACAAGGGATAAGCAGATGGTACTGCATTCTTCTCTCTGTCTTGAAAATGAATGTGGTTTTTTTGGAGCAAAAGCAGTCATCTTGCGAACAAAAAGGAACAAGCATGGGAATAAAGCCATCCCATTTTGTATGGGAAAATAAGTGAGAGAAAAAGGCTGGCATCTTTGATCAGCTGAATTGATGCAAGCTACATTTACATCTAGACTTTGTGTTATGTGAGGAAAAATAATGCTTGCTTTTTAAGCTATTGCAAGTTGGATTTCATGTCACTTGAATCAGAGCACATTCTCAACTGAAGCAAAGCCTAAACGAATTGGCTTACTAGATCTGCATATGTAAATGTTTATTTATATCTCCTAAAAGTTTTTAAATAAAAGCCAAGCATGAATTTGTGTTTTAGAATTGATTTCCACTTTTTCCCAATCGACTATGAATATGTACATGTTTCATAGTCCCACATTCTGTATGAATTGCTAGACAGTGATAGGAGATGCAGCTACCTGTGAAATTCAAGAACTCCTCTGGTTTATTACTATTGTTTAGAGTTTCATAATGTGTTTGTTCATAAGTTATACATGCTTTGAATATTTCCTTACTTTTCCAGTTGAATTTGGTATAATATGTTCATTGACATAAAACACAGATATAAGAAGACTGTGTCTACCATAAGGTGAAGGATTATATAATTGCTATATATAAGATGCATTGTGCCAAGATCTGCACATATTTCATTGATAGAGAAGCATTATATATGGAAGAGACATTTGGAGACTCTTTTTTTTAAATATATATTTTTATTGTTATTTATGTCTTTTACATTTTGTCTTCCCCTTGGGTAGCCCACCGGTTGAATATGTCACCTAAAATGATACATGAGGTTCTCATCCCCCAGTACCTCAAAATGTTAGCTTATTTGGAAAGAGGGTATTTTAACTGCAACTACTTAAAATGAAGGCATACTCAAATAGTGAGGAGCCTCAATCCAATATGATTGGCGTCATTATCAGGAGGGGGGGCACTGAGAGAAGGATGGCACTGAAGACAAAGAGACACACAAAGAAAAGAGCCAAAGGTGGAGGAAGATTACATTTATGCTGCCACAAGTCAAGGCACAAATAAGAGCTGGGGAAGACTTCTCCAGAAACACCAGCAGGGACATATCCTTGCCAACACCTTGGCTACGGACTTCGACCCCAAAATTGTCAGAGAATGCATTTTTGTTGTCTTAAGCTAGTGTTTTAGTAGGAGTTGGATGCAGCAGCCCCAGGGGCCCTGCAGGGAGATGAGGGGAGGGAGCAGTGGCCAGTGCAGAAGAAGGCCCTGAGCACGCTGTTCTTGCAGCATGGAAGATGATGACTCTAGGAAAATCTAGACGGCAAGAGAGAGGCACTGTGAGACAACAGGCAAAAGATTAATTCTATGATCTATTGTGACCTTGGGATGCTGGACTTGACCTATTGCACTAGTCAGTCTCTAAGGTCCACTTCTTGCAGTGGGTTAGACACTCTTTATGTGAAAATCAAACAAACAATAAATGGGTTGTTTATTGTGAGCCACACTCCGGTCTGCAGAGTTCATTGCAATTCTATTTATGTCCCAGGGACTTTTTGACTGATGTGAGGATGGGATTGATACCTCTGTGCAAACAATGTCTTTTAGTAAAATTTAGAGATTTAATCCTCATAAATCCAACAGGAATGCAGTGTGGTACACTCTGTCCAAATGCCTGAGGGCATTTTTAAGGTTGTTATGACTTGATGATAGTAACAGAATCCCTACCTCCAAGTGCAACATTTTCCAGATTTCTGGAGGAGTAGGACACTGTATTCAAAATATCACCATCAAATCCACCATTTCAAAACCCAGCAAAACGTGGGCAAGAAAAGTGATAAACGAGAGTTTAACACCATTATATTTACTTCTGTTCCAGATGTCCATTTCCTGAGATCTTATATTTCATGCAGCTCTTGGTCTCTTGTGAGTCATAAGAAACACTTATGGTCACTAAATAGTGTTAGATTACTCCAGCTACTTCTATTATCTCAGCATTGTTTATTTTTGGAACCAGTCTATTTGGTACAAAGAATAGAGAGCTATTATTCATTTAATCAGCCTCTTGTGCATGCCACAGATAGTTACTGAGGATCTACTATGTTTTAGGCATTGGTTTAGACATTGGAGACACAACAAAATAAAACACCTGTCGGAATCAGTATTTACAGGCATAAACAGGTGACGTTTAAGTCAGTAAACATAAATATTAGGTTAGATGATAACAGTGCTCTGAGAGGCCTCCCCACTGGTGTAGGGATTAAGCCTCAGCGTTATACCCACTAGGGCCTGAGTTCGATCCCTAGCCAGGGAGCTGACCCACATGGTGCAGCAGACCTCTCCTGTCTCCCCACTACTCCCCTCAGCAGTGTACTTCAGTGGATCCACCTGTTCTGCTCCTCACTCTGTCTCTGGTGAATCCTCTTACCCCCCCACACCTCTTACCTACACCCCAATACTTCTATGCCAAATAAATAACATAAATTTTAAAAAATATTACAATAAAGGAATAGTTCTTTAACAAAATAAAAGTAAATAAAAGTGCTCTGAAAACAAATACAACAAAATTAATGGGAAAATAGGAGGATTGTATTATTATTTTTATTATTATTATCATTTATTTTGTGTGTGAGGTACTCAGGAAAGCCCTCACTATTCGGTGGCCCTTGAGCAGGAATCTGGGGAGGACTTGGCAGACCTGGTATCAAATTGGAATGAATCTTCAAATAGGGGAATCTACAAACAGAAAAGTGTTGAGGGAGGAACATGCTTGACTTTGAGAATAACAGCAGACAGCCAGTGTGAGAGCAGCAATGTAAAGAGAAAAGCGGTGAGAGTCCACAGAGATGGGATTAGAGAGGTCAGATCATGCAGGCTATTGCCATAAAGACGGAGTTTGACCAGGAGTACTGCGAGTACACGCTGGAGACGGGGCAGAAACTGCTGACTGCAAAGCCTACCACATCCACAAAGCACATTCAACCTGTCTGAAGGGGTGCTGGAGTCTTACATATATATATATATATATATTTTTTATAAGGGGCGCCGGGACCAACCATCACCAGCTGCCCAAGTACCAAAAAATTGTGCTTCCAAATTTCTTGATGTCGATTCCGCACACAGAACAATCGAGCTGTTCGGCGTGTGCCACTCATGACAGAAGCCCTTTTTGGGATGCTGGAGTCTTAAACTGGAAATTTGTATTAAGGGGCCAAGAGTGGAGGTGACGAGAATTGATGAGATGCTAGATATATACATTCAAAGAAGTGCAAGCAAATTTGATAAAGAAATGGATGTCAGGTATGAGTAAAAGGGAGGAGTCAAGCAGAACTACAGGTGCTTGGGCTGAAATATTGAAGGATGAGTTTATCATTTAAAGAGGGAGAAATGCGGGCCTCCCCGGTGGCGCAGCGGTTGAGCGCTGCGCTGTGGAGCTGTCGGCAGCGGCGATGCGAGTTTGACGCCCGGCCCGGGAGAATCCCACATGGCGCGGCAGACCTCTCCTGCCTCGCCTGCTGCTCCCCTCAGCAGTGTACTTCTGATCTGCCTGTTCTGCTCCCCACTCTGTCTCTGGTGAACTCTCTCACCGCCCCACGCCTCTGGCCTGTACCCCCAGCTTGTATGTATAAATAAAATTAAAAAAAAAATCTTAAAAAAAAAATAAAGACGGAGAAATGCAAGCTGTGTGTGGATGCATGAAAGCAAGAGCCCTGTTTTCGACATGGCATAGTTATTCGTTTTATAGGATGCGATCCAGTGGGCAGGCAAATATGAATCAGCGGGGTTCAGCAGTGATATGTGGGGTGCAGACCGACATGTCAGAATGGATAGGTTAGAAATGAGACTGGAATAGATCAACTAGGGGCTTATTTCACACAGCAGACAGAAACCATCCAAGGATTTAACTCTAGACCAGTGCAATATACAGAGGAGGAATCATCAGAGGAGATGACAAGATGCAGCCATTATAGGAAAATAAGCAAGTAGGATTTTGAAAGAAAAGCATAAATGAAGTGATTTCATTGGGAAAAGCAGATTTGAAGACTTTGATCCCAACCTTGGTTAAGTGCTTTTCTGTACCACCTAGAGCAGTAGTTAAAGTAAATGTTGAGATATTATAGACTGAATAATGGACCCTTAAAGAATGTGCACATCTTAATACCCTGAACCTAGGGATTTGTTTTTCTTTACCTTTCATGGCAAAAGGATTTGTCAGATATGATTAAATTAAGGAGGTTGAGAGAGAGACAGAGATTATCCTGGTGAGGCGAATGAAATCACAAGGGTTCTTACAGGAGCAAGGCAGTGGGTCAGAGTTACAATAAGCATGATAATGGAATCAGGTGAGAGATGGAGAGAGCCAAGAGACAGACAGACAGACACATGTGCAGAAATGAAGATATGGTGTTGCTGATTTTTTTTTTTAAAGATTTATTTTTTTATTTATACATACAAGTTGGGGTATAGGCCAGAGGCGTGGGGCGGCAAGAGGGTTCACCAGAGACAGAGCAGGGAGCAGAACAGGCAGATCAGAAATACACTGCTGAGGGGAGCAGCGGGCGAGGCAGGAGAGGTCTGCCGCACCATATGGGATTCTCCCCGGCCGGGCGTCGAACTCGCGTTGCCGCTGCCAACAGCTCCACAGCGCAGCACTTAACCGCTGCGCCACCGGGGAGGCCCTGTGTTGCTGATTTTTAACATGTATAAAAAGACCCATGAGTTAAGGGATGCAGAAGGCTCTAGAAGCTGGAAAAGACAAGAAAATTTATTCCCTCTGCAGCTTCCAACACTGCAGCCCTGTGGACACTTTGAAGTTGGGCCAGCAGAACCAATTTCAGGTTCCTGAGGTTTAGTGCTATAGGACTAGATGTATAATAAATTTGCACTTATGCCACTAAACTTGTGGTACTTTGTTACAATTGCAATATTAAACTAATGTAGGGTTCAAAGAAATTCTTTATAAACCTTTTGTATTTTGAAATAAGCTGCATATTTAGAAACACATATCACTTAATAGAAAATACTTTAAAGCAAATATCTGTCTCATTTAGAGGCATATGGTGTCATGATGCAGAAAATTCCCTGTAACTTTAAGCTACTCATGTGATCCTTGACAATCAAAATGCAACTGTTCTATAGTTTATAATTGCTTCAATGTTTTCTTTTACAGTTTTATGATCTAAAAATACATACTTTACAATATAGTTTTGATTTCTCTGTTTGAACATTAAGTAAATGGAAGCATTCGGATACACTGACTTAACACACTTCACAATTTTTAAAATATACTTCAGTACTTGTACATAGAAAATCACAAATTTCCATTGATATATGAGATTGCATTGTCTAAATATGACACAATTATATGGAAATGATTATTTGCTTATTTCCTTATCATTACAATCATAAACAATGATGTCATCATACATTTCTTTATAGAAGATGATCTTAAGTTTTTAGGTAAAAACAAGATGGTTTCCTCTCTTTTATGGAATCTAACCCATTGGAAATGTGGAACTTTTAGTAGTGAATTTGTGAAAAATAAAGTGCTAATAACACTGGCCAACAATGAGATCATAACTGACTTTAAAATCCCTAATTTGTAGTATCTTGGTGTGCCAAACATGAATATAACCCTGAAATTTTTTTATTAGCTCTCGTTTTGAAGATATCTCATATAATTCATTTTCTATGTTTCACCATGCAAATTTATCCAGTAGGACTGCAACAACATCCTAAATCAGCCTAGGATGATGTAATATTGCATTGCATTGCATAATACCATCATGCACACATCACCCAGAGTTGATTGAATCATTTTCTGATGCAATGCAATACTACTGCCAGGCAGTTGCTGAAGTAAGCTGATGTCAGCAGTACACTGTATAAAGCCCTGTCGGAAAAGTTGAGCATTGAAAACAATTCAGACTTTGTGCGAGACAGTTTAAACTACTGTTCCATAGAACTGTTATTATTTTATCCATTTAGGCACAACACAGAACAGTCATGCCTCCAAAGTGCCTTAATAGCATGGACAATCTCTGCTCTATTTGTGGGGAAGTGACATTTGCCAACCAGAAGAAAAGTATCACTTCTCAGGTGAAAAACGCTTACCATCTTGACTTCGGATGCAAGGTTGGTGACCAAGACAAACCTTGGGCGCCGCATCTATGTGTTGCTGCATATACAACACAGCTTTCACAGTGGTTCAATGAAAAAAGACCATCAATGCCGTTTGCAGTCCCCATGATGTGGAGAGAGCCAAGCAACCACATAAAAGACTGTTACTTCTGCTTGCTTCCTCCTCTTTTTGGCAGAATAACAAAGCAAAAGAAGTCAAGAATAGCCTACCCAAACATTCCGTCTGCATTGAGATGACCAGTTCAACAACTTGCTGAAGGGTGATGCGAAACAAGCATGGAATGCTTTTTGCTTAGTGTCTAAAAACATCCTTGGGAATGTAACGGCAGAAAACTACAAGGAACTAGTAGAAGACATGCTGATGCAGTATCAGAAACAAATTTTTACAGTATCAAATTACTGTATTACAAATTACAAATTGTTGACAGTATCGGTGAACACATTTTTACAGACATCATATCTCTGAAATAAAATCAGTCATTCCCTATCAGTTTGTATGTGCTCAACACGAATATGACAGTCAAATTCTAATTTTGGCTCTAGTTTTTATAATCTGCAATAAATTGATGTTTACATCATGAAATGCATGCCAATAGTAATAGGCCTATGGTTAATGCCTGTACAAAATCAAGTCATAGACTACTTCTTAGATTTCTTCGCTTGTCTCTTGTACAGCTGTTCAGGAATAGAATTGATGGAAGACAGTTTCCATTGTACAAAAGTACAGCCTTAAGACTCAGTTTCGAAGAGTCTAGAAACAGTCTCCATTCTTGTGGGTCATGAGTGATTTCACGAGGCCCTCAATATCAGAACAGAATCAGAGTACTTTCCTTTCTGAAGAAAGGCTCCAACTGCTGGTGGTGCTTTCCATGTAAAGTAATTGTGACATCTTCTTCTAGAAGATTCCATTGTTGGAGTCTTGATCCTAGTAATTCTGCCTTGTTCTTGGATAAGTCCAAATCACAAACCAGGTCATTGAGTTATTCCTGTGTTAGTATGTGTGGGGTTGATAATGCACCACAGTGAAAATCTGGATCACTGCATGCTGATGGAGCAGGGGAAGAACAGGTTGGCTCACCCTTGTCCTCATCAGATGAATCAAGAGAATATTCTGCTGTAGGTTCTGGAATAGGAAGTCCCTCACCATGTGGAACTGGTCTCAATACAGACGGAATGTTTTGGGTAGACTATTCTCGACTTCTTTTGCTTTGTTATTCTGCCAAAAAGAGGAGGAAGCAAGCAGAAGTAACAGTCTTTTATGTGGTTGCTTGGCTCTCTCCACACCATGGGGACTGCAAACAGCATTGTTGGTCTTTTGCCATTGAACCACTGTGAAAGCTGCGTTGTACATGTAGCAAGGCATATGTACAGGGCCCAAGGCTTGTCTTAGTTACCAACCTTGCATCTGAAGTCAAGATGATAAGTGTTCTTCACTTGAGAAGTGATACTTTTCTTCTGGTTGGCAAATGTCACTTCCCCACAAGTAGAGCAGAGATTGTCCATGTTATTAAGGCACTTTTGAGGCATGACTGTTCTTTGTTGTCCCTAAATGGATAAAATAATAACAGTTCTATGGAACAGTAGCTTAAACTGTCTTGCACAAAGTCTGAAATATTTTCAATGCTCAACCTTTCCGACAGGGCTTTATCTAGTGCACTGCTGAGGTCAGCTTACTTCAGCAGCCGCCTGGCAGTAGTATTGCTTTGTATCAGAAAATGATGCAATCAACTCTGGATGATGTGTGCATGATGGTATTATGCAATGTGATGCAATATTACATCATTCTAGGCTGATTTAGGATGTTGTTGCAGTTCTACTGGATGAATTTACACGGTGAAACATAGAAAACAAATTATATGAGATATCTTCAAAACGAGAGCTAATAAAATTTTTTCAGGGTTATATTCATGTTCAGCACACCAAGATACTACGGATTAGATACTACAGATAATACGGATACTGCAGATTAGATTTTAAAGTCAGTAACAATCTTACTGTTGACCAGTGTAATAATAATACCAATCAGACTTATGAATGATGACATCTGAAGGGCCGAGACCACTGGATATGCTTTCTTATTTGAAGAGAGGTACGAGGGAGTTGTCGTAATGCTGTGTGGAGATGAGAAGCTGAGTTTGCAAAGAAATCAAGGGCACTGTTTCTGTTGTTATTGTTAAAAATATGCAGAAAGATACAAGATTAGACTCTATTTTTCTGAGACTTTGAAAAACATTAAGATGGGCTGATGGGTCAGAGGAAATTTTTAAGGGGCAAGCAGAGAGTCTTAAATCCCTCCTTTCCCTCTAATTACAGCATGGACCTAGAGGGGATGTCTTATGAGGACAGCAAAGCCCCGCCTTCATTCCTGATGGTCTTGGAAAAGGGAGTCATAAACATGGATCTTAACAGAGTCACATTTATATTAAAAAAAATGTTCATTGGCAAAATTCCCAGGGTTACAAAAACAAGGCTTCCTATAAACAATTAAAGTAGAAAACATGTCAAAAATAACTTCTATGAATTTTGTTTACCAGATAGAGATGGTCTGGAAATGAACTCAAATCACACTGCCACAGGTTTAAATCATTTTGGAGATGCAACCAGTTAGAATGTTGGTCAACCAATCATCTCAAGTCACTGTAAATCAAGCTAGGTCTGGGGAATTTTTCTCTACTGTTGATATTTTTGGCTAGCGAAATAATAAACTGGAAGCATGGGTCAAATTATGCATATTTTCTCAGAACTATTAAAATGTGTAGTAGTATATCTTTCTTGATCCCACCCATAATTTACACACACACACACACACACAGTCACTCACTCAAACTCACTACACTTCTTGTTACCATTCAACACAGAGATGCATTATATACTTGGGCACTAAGCTAAGCAAGTTGTAAAAATCCTTATAACCAAGAACACATAATGAAGTAAATCTGTAAGATTCCAACTACAACTATTATAGTCTTGCAAAAATTCCCAGAAAAATCTCTCTTATATATGTTTTTTAATTTGCAGAAAGCCCCAGCTATTTTCTTTTAGGTCATACTATGAATCCTTCATTAGAAGGATGATTGAATCCTTCATTAGAATCCATTATTTGTCAAACCAATGGCAAATGACTGGGACAAATAATAGTAAAATATAGTCCAAAAATATCTGAGCTCTGATGATCTAGTTTAATTGTTGTTTTCCTTCACAGATAAAAATAAGGTATAATCGATTGGCTTTTATGAAAATAGAAATTAAAACTGTAAAACCAACCTTCTATGATCAAGATTATGAGCAGGCATAAACACCAATCGTATTGAATTTTATCATTTTTCCCATGAATTCTAACTTTGTATGGTTTAAGAATTGGAACTATCAGCACTACCAAGACGTGACCAAAATGTGTTTCATGGAAAGAACAGCAATAGCACTGGATGTCTGGATGTCTGCTAGAAAGGCATCCCTGAGTTCCAACCCAGTCCTACAGAATCAGAACTGCATTTTATTTAATAAGATCCTCAGGTGATTAAGGTTTGAGAAGAACTGTCATAGAAGATGTAAAAGAATACTTAGTTATAAGGGAGTGAATGAAGTATTTGAATGGCTTATCCTAAGTATACATAGCTCCTTGACTTTTTAATGAAAAGAACAGTTGCTTTTACACTGTTGAGATCCTGTCTCCATGAAACAATCACTCTTTTGACCTCATAGTACAAATTTACAAGGCTATCTAAAGAAAATGTGACTCAATCTGTTCTTATAACCGCTCACACATATGCATGTTAATCAAATAGACGTCCTCCTTATGAACAGAAAATGACAATCAAGACAAATTGTCACTTCCTCAGAACATGAACAGTAAAAACATTTCCTGCTGATATGTGAAAGAATACTGTATTTTCTAGGTCCACAAAGCCGTGTAGTAATAACTGAACATACAGTATTCAAACAACCAGTAAAATTTAATTTACTTCCCTAAATACTTAGTGCAGAACTTGAGAAAAGGTCCAAATAAAGAGCTCAGCATGCTCTGATTTGAAGGCTTGGGAACAGTGATTTCCATGGTAATATATAAAGACATAAACAAAAATGCATACCTCAAAGAACAGTAACTATTTATTTTTATTATGAACTATTTGATAGAAAGATTACATGAAATATGTTACACTAACTTGAGGAATAGTGAGTTTCAATTTTAAACTACAAATTGTACTAAATTTAAAAGGGATATGGAATGAAAACATAAATATAGCTATCATAGGCTTTCTTAATTATTTCTTAATTTTTCCATTTCTAACTATTCATTTGTAACGTATCTTCCTTATTTGTAATTATAAATCTACAATTTCTGAAAATGCCTAGAATACAATATAGCAATTACTTAAAGACTTTAACATGATCCCTAGTTTTTTTTCTGATGCTTTAACAATTTCAAAACTTTTTATTTTTTTAAAGATTTATTTTTTATTTATGCATACAAGCTGGGGTACAGGCCAGAGGCATGGGGCGGTGAGAGGGTTCACCAGAGAAGTAGCGGGTAGCAGAACAGGCGGATCAGAAATACCCTGCTGAGGGGAGCAGCGGGCGAGGCAGGAGAGGTCTGCCACACCATGTGGGATTCTCCCCGGCCGGGCGTCTACTCGCGTTGTCGCTGCCGACAGCTTCACAGTGCAGCACTTAACCGCTGCGCCACTGGGGAGGCCCTCAAAACTTATTATTTTTTTTTATATAATATATATTTTTATTGTTATTTATGTCTTTTACATTTTGCATTCCCCTTGGGTAGCCCACCACTAATTCACCCGTGATCCATCTCCATGGCCCCTTGTGTTCTTTTCTATTCCATTTTGTGCCCTTTCCCTTCCCTCCCTCCGGCTCCATCCTCCCCCCCCTCGCCCCCCACTGATTGTCTCTCTCCCACCCGGCCTCCCTATAGTCCTGTTATAAGTGAAACCATTCGATATTTTTCTCTTTCTTTCTGGCTTATTTCACTGAGTATGATCCCCTCTAATTCCATCCATGTCTCTGCAAATTGCATGTGTTTATCTTCTTTCCATGCTGAATAGTATTCCATTGTGTATATGTACCACATCTT